>JALIZH010006370.1:0-64856 GCA_030522465.1 Rhipicephalus appendiculatus | reverse complement strand
ACCACAGCGTCGTTAAATCACTGGGCGGAGACTTGTTTTGTACACAGCGGCGCATTCTCAGCGCCGCGTAATAAACACTAGGATCTTTATAATTACATATCTATAGATTTTGTTTTAAAGGAACACTGTGAATAGTACTAAGGTATTGATGTTGTGCCTCAGGTATGCGTAATATTTGATTTTTAATTACCCACGCTCACCCGTATGAACACATGCTTCTCGGTCAAGATTGGAGGTCGTAAGGCAGGGGGGTTAAACTTTGGCCAGCTAGCTGAATCGTGCGACGTGCCGACAAACAGAGAAACTTACGGACCAAAATTTCTCCGTTTATGTATCCCAAGAAAGACTATCGTCTTTAAAAAAAGGTAGAAGTGTCATACTATCAAGCTTCTAGATGTGTGTGTGTGTTTATTTAACATTTGTTTGAATGCGAGCCTTCCGCGTTAAGTACTCCTGGCTACGCTACCATTAGTAAAGATGCACTCCGGCTAGTGGAGACGCATTGTGATTTCTTCCCCTCAAATACCAAAATCACGTGAGTGAATATACGTTGATATTTTCTCGGCAATGTACGAACAGCCATTATGAGCTGAATGTATTCGCGTAGCAACCAGCGACAAAGTACTCTATTCAAATTTTCTTTTGTTTACGCTAAGTGGCTCGTCAGAAAAAGTGGTTGAACAATGGTACCTTGGTATTGTCCTACCAAAACATTCCACAGTCGAGAACATCCACAACGTGATGACGTCTAAGACCAGATACGTATGGTATATTGTATGCGTCCTGTTCGATGCGAAAAGAACTGTGTTCTTGACGTGGGCTGCCGAAAGCAGAAAAGCAAAATACTTTCTTATATCGAACTTTCCCATTTTCTTGCTTTGACAATGTAGCAAGGGCCGTGACCAGTAAGACTAATTGCTCTTTTAAAAAGCATTCCTTCACAGTGACACAAAGTATTGTCAAAATAGCGAATGAATAACATTTTTGTACATTCGTAGTACGTATTTTATAGTTATCACACAACTAAACAGACAGTATTTTGCTACATAAATGCTGATAATTCATATTTTCATAAAATTGTGTTCGCCAATGCGCATATATCGCATCCAAAAGCACACTTTGCTAGCGAAAATATTGTTTGTGCTAAATCTCCTGTATGTTTCACCATGAGGGTACTACGTATAGTTCACAATATCTGTCCGTGACCAATATGCGCGTTTTCTAGAAAAATTCGAAGTATGCCAGAGGTAACATTCCACAAAATCATATGTGCATTTAGGTATGCAACAATGACTATTTCACGTGGGTCCAAAGCGTTGAATGCATTAGTTTTTCTGAATATTTCACCCATAAAATGTCAGAAGTACTTTCCTTTTCTGCCAGCCACTTTGTTATCCAACAACATTGCAGGTTGTCATTAAACCGCAACTTTTCTCTCTGGCAGTGGGTCAATACGGAAGAACATTGCCAAAAAAAAATATCACGCCACTTTGGGAAAGAACTTCGTATCAGTATTAGTGACTGGTCCTAACTACATGTTTATTAAGGATAACGTATTACGAATAATTGCTTATAATATCACTTTACAGATAAGATGAAATGCTTGCATGAATTATCGACACTACTTATAAATCGCTCGATGAGTGTATTAATGAGAACTAACAGACAAGGATGCCAAGGAGAGTATAGGAGATGTTATGAGGAGTAGGTAATTGTAATGTATATGTGAAGAAAGAAAAGTGGACGAAAGGATGAGTTGCCACCGGCAGGGACCGAACCTGCGACCTTCGAATAACGCGTGCGATGCTCTACCACTGAGCTACGATGGTGGTCATCCCTCCGTCCACTTTATAGGGCATATATGTGTATTTAAACTTGGGAGAGTCAGTCGCCGCCGCCTGTTGCCAACGTTGTGTACAACGTTCCACACTCGTAGATGTTATCAGACCGACTCAAATGGGGGCGGATTGTTGGTGCTTTTTGCATACAACATAGCCTAATGTATATTATTACACGTAGAGACTATAGGGAGCTTGCACGAACGGCGGCGTCGCTATGCACTCTGGGTTGGCAGCCATTTTTTTGACAGAGGCGGCCGGGGAGTACAGTAGCGCAGTCGTGTTTACGAGCGTTGGCGTAGCTTGCAGGCGTGATCGAGTGCTAGCGCGACGCAAATTTAACTCCAAGGAGTGTTGTGTACGATGTCAGTGTCACTGGAAGACTACACCGCAACGCTGTGCCAAAAAAGACCGCGAGCGGTACGAAGAGAAGACGAGACTTTGCAGACTGGACCCATTCACGCTTCGTGCGGGCGACTGTGCAAGCGACGTGGACTTGTGGCCGCTCGTCGACAGCGCCAATATTCACGAAGTTCTCGTTCTCAGGACGAGTTTTATTACCCTGGAGTAGTTGAACTCGAGAAAGGCCCTCGAGGGCCACAATTTGTGTCGAGTGGCTGGATGCGGGAGCCCTGGGTGAAGAAAATCGCCGCCGACACTTGATCGTCGTCACTCAAGTAAGACGCGTTAAATTATTCGATTTTGCCGTAGATGCCAATGTTTCTTTTTGTCCATGTTAACCACTCCTAGGGCGTTAACAAGCACCCCGTCGAGGTCTGGTTCACGGGCAAGAGTGATGGCGAGGTCCTTGCCGCGCACTGCACATGCATGGCCGGGAACGGCGAAGCCTGCTCGCATCTCGCTGCGCTGTTCTTCGTGGAGTACGGCGTACGTGCACGAGAAGAGCGCTCCTGCACCGACGGCCCCAACAGCTGGTCCTCCGCTCGTCAAAAAGCTTTATACACGACCAGTGGCTACAATGCAATTAGCGTCGTCGGCAATGAAGAAGCGCTGTCTAGATGGAGAAGTGAATGACGTTCACGGTGTCGGTGGCGACTTCCTTCACCCACGGCTCCCGCACACGATCGTCACAATGTTGTGGCCCTCGAGGGCCTTTCTCGACTTCAACTACTCCCGGGTAATAAAACTCGTCCACAGAACGAGAACTTCGTTAATATCGGAGTTGTCGACACGCTGCCAGAAATACACCTCACTTGCACAGTCGCCCGCGCGAAGCGTGAATGGGTCCATTCCGCAGAGTCTCGTCTTCTCTTCGTACCGCTCGCGGTCTTTTTGGCACAGCGTTGCTGTGTAGTATTCCGGGGACGCTGACATCGTACACGACGCTCTTTGGAGTTAATTTTGCGTCGCGCTCGCACTCGATCACGCCTGCAAGCTATGCCAACGCTCGCAAACACGACTGCGTTACTGCATCCCCGGCCGCCTCTGACAAAAAAATGGCTGCCTACCCAGAGTGCATAGCGTCGCCGCCGTTCGTGCAAGCTCCCTATATTAAAACTCGTGTTGAGTTATATTGCAGACTTGAAACTTATTAGGTGTTTTTGATGTATATTGAAAATGTTTACATTAACTCACTGCGGATGGACGACGACGAAGTGTCTTCTTGGTAGAACGCTGGTTTCTGTGCTCTCCTGAATTTTTCGCGAAACCTTCGCTTTTTCGAGGTGCCTCGCCTCCCCGTCTTGCGGTCATGGACGCGGAGCATGCCAGAGGCCCGCCTGGCCAGAAGTCATCACGGCCGTCAACCGCAAGGAAGCGAGTTGGCTCTCCCAGTGACACTGAAGACACCGAGCTGTACTCTATGTCGGAGGATGACAGATCCGACGACAACTTCATACCCGTCCGGAATAAGAGGGCGAAGATAAAGATCATCGATGCATCGCCGTCAACTCCTGCGAGTACAGCGACTATGCGGTCAAGGCCTGCGCGCTGGCCGCACGTGATCATCTTCATGCCGGAAGATCCCTCAAGCAACCTACGATTGCTGAACAGGCAAGCCCTATCCGTTGTTCTGGAATGTGACGTGCCAGATCAAATTAGAGACATCAGAATAAATCCACGGAAGAATATCCTCGCCATAGACGTAAACAACGTGAGTGCGCTAGGACAGCTTCAACAAATGACGGAGCTAGGTGGCATTAAAATGCGCCCCTTCATCCCGATGGATGAAACATCTATAGCCGGTGTAATTTACGACATCGACATTGCCATTCCCAATGCTGACTTACCTACCCTCATCAAGCCGACAACCGAGGGCATTGTCATTACGCAAGTGCGCCGCTTGGGCAATACGCGCTGCGTAAAAGTGATTTTTAAGGGGGGATTGCATGCCATCCCACGTTAAAGTTGGACATTTCCGTCATCCAGTTCGGCCATTCATCCAGAAGCCGCTTCAATGTCATCAGTGCTTCAGGCTAGGACACGTCAAGGGCGTGTGTCCCAACTCGCTACTGTGTCCCCGTTGCGCCGAACCTCATGCAGAAGACATCTACCGTGCTACTACTCTGAAGTGCGCCAACTGCAGCGGTCCTCACGCTGCCTCGTCAAAAGACTGCCCTCGCATCAAGAAGGAGCACGCGGTTCTCAAGCAAATGGCCAGAGACAACTCGACCCACAGGGAGGCAGCCGAAGTAGTCCGGCGTCGGCATCGACGTCGGCATCATCGCACGTCTTCAAAGAAGGCGCATGCTCGAAATGATAGTGTCCACTCTGTTGCGACACCATTCAGTCGCTCCGCGAATGTGCCCACCACTTCCACGCAGGCAGCGGATAAGCATCTTTCTCCAGAGGAATGGCCTACTCTTCCGACCAGCTCCCTTGCCAAGGAACCTCGGAAGGTCGTTGCCCGACCGGAGCCTTCTCCAGTCATGGATGATACACCTAAGACAGATTGTCAAGTCATCTCGGTGCTGCGTTCTCTCTTGGAAGCTATCCGTGTGATATTAGTTGACATGAAGACGACGCCTGCTCGAAGCGCACTTAAAGTGCTGGACGCCCTAAGCCCAGTGCTTGAATCGCTCAAATAGAAAGATGGCTACCCACACCTCATCCTTCCGCAAAGAAGTCACGGCAGCGTCCGTCATCCAATGGAACGCCAGAGGGCTAAAATCACGTCTTTCAGACTTTCGTCAGTTTGTGTATACCAACGTTTTTCCACTCATCGTCATTTGTGAGCCCAATTTGTCGAAACCAATCAGACTGTCAGGCTACGAAGCTGTCATGTCTTCAACAAACGGCGCGTGCAGCAAAGTCATCGTTTTTGTTCGTCGTGAACGCACCTATGTTGTGCAAACAATTGCGCCTCACGATGAGAATCAATATGTATGCATCACTGTTAAAAAGAACAAACTCATGTTCACTCTCATAGGTGTGTATATATCGCCTTCAAGTAACTTCGATTCAGGAAGATTAGCGGATATCTTGAGTGTTTGTCCTGCACCATGGATTATCATAGATTTCAATGCGCACCACCCTGCATGGGGAAGTACTAGGACAAATGTAAGAGGACGAAGATTGGCAAGCATCGTCCACAGCTATGGCCTTACTCTCCTGAACGATGGTAGCCCCACCTTTCTTCGAGGCGTGACATACGGCAGCTGCCTCGATCTTGCTTTCGTCTCCAACTCTCTCGCCAGATGTGTCAAGTGGTTTCCAGATGTTGAGACTCACGGGAGCGATCACATTCCCATCTACCTTAACATCAAAGGCTTGTCTAGGTCTGGTCCACGGAAGACCATTCGAACGATTCAATGGACCACTTTCAAATCTGACAGGGAAGATGCTTCCAGCGAGGGCCTAAGATCAGGGTTAGAGGAAACAATCAAGAATATAATGAAAAGCGCCTCTCGCACGTTGACGATGACCTCTTCCAAGAGAACGATTTCGACATAGAGTTGGAGCGACTTCGAGCACTTCGACGCCGGGCGGAACGTCGATATCGGCGCACGAAATCAATCCACGACCTTAGGGCAGCCAGGAGGATGCAAAAGAAGATTCAACGTCGCATGGATAAATTAGCGTCCGAACGTTGGACAACGTTTTGCCAGACACTAGATCCCCGCAAGCCACTTTCTCACTTTTGGAAAACGGTGCAAGGTCTGCGTCGCCTTCCTGAACAGCGTCTTCCATTTAAAGCGCTCGCGCTTTTTCAAGGGCGGCAAGACATCGATGTCGCAGAGGACTTTTGTGCGCGGATCGCCAACCAAGCGACTCGTCCAGATTCTCCAGCCCGAGGTGACGTCCCCCATTCCCGTGACTGCCGCATGGATCTCCCTTTTACAATGGAGGAACTCGAGGCGGCACTAGCTCTCTGCAGACGTTCTACCTCTCCAGGTCCAGATGGTATTTCATACCGAGCTTTGGGCAACCTCGGAGAATGTGCACGGAGAGAATTGTTGAGCCTCTACAACTCCTCATGGCAGGATGGCAATGTTCCCGAAGACTAGAAAGTAAGCCGGTTGGTGCCCCTCATGAAGCAGGGCAAAACCCCACTCGAGCTTGCCTCGTACCGCCCAATAGCGCTGGCCAGCTGTGTAGGAAAGCTCATGGAACGTATGATCCTTGGCCGCCTGGAGTGGTATCTTGAGCACTACAAGATCTATCCGAACGCCATGGCTGGTTTCCGACGCGACCGCTCTTCCATCGACAGTGTAGTTGATCTCGTTTCGTATGTTAAACACGAAAAGTCCCGTAAGCGACTATGTGCAGCTTTGTTCCTTGATGTGAAAGGCGCATACGACAACGTATTACATGAGGCCATTCTCGATGCTCTTGCGGCGGTTGGCCTCGGTGGCCGAGTTTTTTCGTGGATTGCAAGTTATCTGGCTGCAAGGTCATTCTTTCTGTTAACAGACGATGGCCCAACTACACGACGCTATACCACCAGGGGCGTTCCTCAAGGCGGAGTTCTCAGTCCGACGCTATTCAACCTCGCACTTGTTGGTCTTCCTCAATACTTGCCAACTACCATCAAGATTTCAATATACGCAGACGACATATGTGTATGGAATTCGGCAGTCACACGTCCTCAGATACGAGCGCGGCTTCAAAGAGCAGTAACTTTGACAGCGTGCTACTTGCGTAAACAAGGTCTCAGCATATCACCAGAAAAATGTGCACTAGTGGCATTCACTCGCAAACCAATGTTACCTTACGCCATCTCAATCGACGGGCGGCCCATTGGTTACGCCAGAACTCACAGGTTTCTTGGCGTAATTATTGACATGGACCTCTGTTGGAGCCCGCACGTGGCCTACATGAAGCAGCGCCTGGCAGCAATTTCCCAGTTGTTCAAGTTTTTCGCAGGAAAGACGTGGGGGGATGTCAGTAGACGCTATGCTGGAACTCTACAGAGCGCTGTTTCTCGGTTTTCTGAGATATAGCCTACCTGTGCTGAGCAATACTTGCAAAACAAATATTAGAGTTCTACAGGCAGTACAAGCGCAAGCACTCAGAGTGTGCCTTGGTTTGCCCAGATCTACGTCAACAGAGGCAACTATTGCGATTGCTCGTGACCATTCAATGCAAACTCACATTACGGTGGAAGTCCTGAGAACGCACGTTAGACATTTTGCACGTGCACCCTGTCATCACCTTGCCACACTGCCTTCAGACAGGCCCCAAGCATCATTCTCTAAAACTGTTGTTAAGTACAACGACAAACTTCCGTCAGGCTTCACCACTGCATCTAAACCATCTATGCCCCCTTGGTGTCTCATTCGACCCGCCGCGCATCTCAGTGTGCCAGGAATCCGAAAAAAATCTGACCTGTCATCGCCTGTACTGAAGCAACTGTCGCTGCTTCTTTTGCACGAGAGGTATGCGGACAGTGTACATATATATACCGATGGTTCAACAAACCTCCAGTGTTCGTCTGGTGCAGTGGTTGTCCCAGCAAGAGTTATTACCATCAGCTTTAGGACTGACCACCCCACGACGTCGACGGCTGCGGAACAAGCTGCTCTGCGCACTGCCCTTTGTTTGGTCACTCGGGAACCACCTCAACAATGGTCGATCTTCAGCGACTCCAAGGCAGCCCTACAATCTGTGCTATCAGCAATGCGTCGAGGGCCATACGAACAGCTGGTATTTGAAATTCGATGTCTTCATACAGCCCATGAGAAAGGGCACCACGTGACGTTTCAGTGGCTTCCAAGTCATTGCGGCGTCATAGGAAACGAACACGCCGATAATGCCGCTCGGGCAGCTCTTGAAGGCGCACAGGAAGACACCATACCGCTTTCAAGATCTGACGCGGCCAGCAGTCTTCGAAAGCTTGCACAGGGGATCACGCTCTCTTTATGGCGCCCACCAAGCAATCAGACCAACCGGACAAACCGTCAACACCGCCTGTGCTCTTTGATGAATCTCTATATGCCAACAGGACTCCGCCGAAGTGATGACACACTGCTTTATCGTCTATGGTTAGGTGTGGCTTTCACGAAGTCTTATTCCTTTCGCACTGGGATGGCCGACGACGCTCTCTGCGATGCCTGTCGTTGCGAGGAGACGCTGCGCCACATCCTGTGTGACTGTCCGCTATATGATGTTCAGAGACAGTCACTGGCGTCCGTTCTAGCGGACCGGGACAATAGACAAATGTCTGTTGAATCTATTCTTGAATGTCGTTCACAGAGGACATCGCAGCTGAAGGTGACCAAGGAACTACTGAAGTTTCTAAGAAAAACGAACTTGGACAAGCGGCTATGACAGCGATATCGCGTACAACACCAGCGTGATGGACTGTCAATGACTGCTTGTTTGTGTGTGTGCTGTGTTATGTGCTATCTTTCTCTCTCCTTCCACTCTTTCCCCTCCCTCTTTCAATCTCCCCCATCCCCTTCCCACGTGCAGGGTAGCAAACCGGTTATCCTGGACTGGTTAACCTCCCTGCCTTTCCTTCTCTACCATTTCTTCTCTCTCTCTCTATCAACTCACTGCGCCTAAGTAGATAATATTTAGACAAGCTTAAATGAAATTCTCGATGTGAGATACAACGGGAATCACCGAAGAGTATGTGTGGAGCGTCCAGATTATATGGTTGGAAAAAATAGAACTGAGTCTAAATAAAAATTTTGACATCAAAGTCGTTGCTGCACTTATTTACATGAATCAATACATTTGCAGACACAATATTTGTAAAAATTTCACACCAATATTCAATACTTTAAACTCACTATTACTGCATATTCTCGGACCAAGAGCTACGGACCAAAAACGTCTTGATATTCAAGCAATGTATTAAGGAATAAAATGTTACGCAACTGCGACACTTTTGAGGCAAATTTCAGCGCTTTATATAGGAGGTCACCCCGTTAATGTGAGGATGAAGTTGACGCCAGAGTTTTACGCAAAAGCTGAAGGAAATTTTATGTCTCATAACATAACGGATGAAAATGATGGCAGATTCCTCAAAGTGTTGATACCTAGTTGATCGACGCTTTTCTGAAGTTATCACGGATTCGCCTACTTGTATTTCTGTTTGGACCTTTAAGTTTTTCTTATGCAAATGGTCATGAATATGTTTTCAGGCAGATCTCATAAGGGAACTTGAACGGCCACATAATGTTTGCTACAAAGAGTCTACGTAGTACCCTTCCATGTGAATTAACCCAAAATTTCTAACGCATCGCATTCTGTTACCGTCTACAAGTGGTGCGTTGCACATATGAAGCACTGTCGTTTCCAGTCCGTAAGCACTTTCTCATTATCGTGACGTACACAAGCATAGTCACTCACACGTGCGCATGTGTTCACGAAGCGCAATGGACCTTTCCAGAAATCGCAGCGCAGCGCCGCGCCTTCCCTTGGTGGATCGGCGCTGGGGCATTATGGGAGAGCGGAGCGCCGGGCGGGCAGAGCAGACGCTTTCCCGCTTTCGCCTGCTTTTGTCGTGCGCCGTGAGTTATTTTGGATGGTGTAAGGTGCTGCTGTTGTGAAGAAAAGGCTATTTCTGAGCGCTCCGACTTTCATGCACGCAAACTAGACGGTGCTGTTCGTCACAAATAGCCAGAAACATCGCCGAACATACCGAGGAAGAAGGAAAGCAACGGACAAACCCGCTTTGTTCTTCGATGTGATAGCAGGCGAGAGACACCAGACGTTTTGTTTCATTGCTCGGAGCTACTTCAGGATTTGCATTTTAGTGTGTGCTGCAGCTAAGTTTTACCTTTGTAAAGATGTTTTTGTTTTCACGGTGATTACGGGACTGGGATTTCGTACCCAGATACTCAGAGCTTGTTAGCACCATCAAAATTATCATGCTGCATATTTTTTGCTTCTTAGTACCCCTGAGCTAAATCACTCTATTGTTTTGTCAGTGGCCCTTTTGGCAAAAGTGACAGGAACAGCTCTGTGTTCTCGACAGCTTGGAGGGGCATCTGCATTTAAATGACAAATCGCTGAGTTAGCATACTCACAAACTATAATGAAAGAATTAAGCTCATACTGTAAAATAAAATATTGTTTAAATCATGCACATGAACGTTCATTCTGTTATATATTACTTCCCTTTCATAACTCGGGATTGTTTCTAAATCTATCTACCTATCTATCTATCTATCTATCTATCTATCTATCTATCTATCTATCTATCTATCTATCTATCTATCTAAATAGATAGATAGATAGATAGATAGATAGATAGATAGATAGATAGATAGATAGATAGATAGATAGATAGATAGATAGATAGATAGATAGATAGATAGATAGATAGATAGATAGATAGATAGATAGATAGATAGATAGATAGATAGATAGATAGATAGATAGATAGATAGATAGATAGATAGATAGATAGATAGATAGATAGATAGATAGATAGATAGATAGATAGATGCAGGCAGGCAGGCAGGCAGGCAGGTACGCAGGCAAGCAGGCAGGAACACAGGTAGGTAGGCAGGCAGGTTAGTAGGTAGGTATTAAAGCATGCAGGCATGCAGGCAGCCATCTTGGGAAGTGACTCGCGTTAACAGATGCTATATAAAGGGCTAGAAGAGTAAAATAACGCTATTCGTCAACACAGGTGAATTGCATAGCAAGTGAGCTGTTTCACGTATCCCATTCATTACAAAGTGCTCAGCCATAATTCTTCATCATCCACATCATGAACAAAATGCACATAATGACTCTGAAATATCTCGCTTCTCCGAAAAAGCATCAATGGTGGAAGAGTGGGTACGTTCCTGCATCGAAAAATTAGTGATTTGTGACGTATGGGTACCTTGCAACTATACTTTCAGTCTCCCCATGAGAGTTTACAACGACCTCCACAAAGACCGCTCCTCCATCTTTCTCTGTGATTGTGCTGCGTCTTCTGCGAAGGTCTGGAGATTTGTTTGTTTGTTTGTTTGTTTGTTTGTTTGTTTGTTTGTTTATTCGTTCGTTCGTTCGTTGTTTTGTTTGTTTGTTGTTTTTTTTAAGTATCGGGATCAACCACAACATATATCTTGTAACAGGGCTCTTTCACGGGACGTGCGAAACCACATAGTTGAAGCACATGAGCGTCTGCAAAAACCCTGAATGCGGGGTGGCGATAGATCTAAAGTTGCCCGACAATACAACAAGCAGCTGGCGGTCGGTATCAAACAAAACATACAGATCTTATATTTACCCTTCGTCCTAATGCACGAAGCATAGCCAATCTTTTAGATTCGATTTATGAGTATCTCCTTTCATGGGGCGTCGAAGAGCGAAACTCTAAAGAAACAGGTCGCTTTCCATCGCTTCATTGAACTGCATCTGTACCGCCCCCAAACCGAATGATAACGTGCAGGCGGAAAAAATCGTAGGTTACTTGGCATCGTTGTTAGCCGAGACGCACAGTACACAAATACCGTCCTTAACGTGCGATCGGGCTTGTTCTTGTGGTGTTACCCTCGTCCAATTATAACGGTTAAACCTAAGAAAAAAATACAAATTCCCCCTTAGCCATCCCTATCCATCCCTAAGTGCTCCAGCAAAAGCTCGTACTCATTTTCGTGACGACAGGTACTCCACCAGGGGGGTGGAAAATGTGGTATTCTTTCACGTGAACATAAATTCAAATAAGCGGGCCGCTGGCATTTCGCCTCCAACTAATAATTATGCGGCCGCTGCGGCTGGGATGCGATCCCGCTACCTTCGGGTTTGAATTCCTTTGCGACATGTTGTCCGTGGTAACTCCACACAGAGAGACGTACTCGTGGAACGTCTTTATTCCATCGGCTCAGTACTCATAGCCACAACACAAAGCAAAAAAACTTCCCCATCTCCCGCTAGTGGGAACCATGTGTGGATGCGAAGCAGCGGGGAGATAATTTGCTTGAGCGGAAGGAACGTCCCCGCTCTCGTTTCACGGCAGCAGTCCGGGCGCTCATGGCAGCGCTGCACAGGAGAGAGAATGAGGCGCGCGCGCTCCGTCATTTTCATACCGCGGAACTACCGTGGCGCCCTCGCGGAGTATGAAGCTGTCGCACCACCTGTCGTGTGCGCCGCTCCGTTGAGGATTCTTGGAGGAGAGGACGGGGGGGAACCGTAGGAGAGGAGAGAGGGGGAGGGGACGTGCATGCGCTGTGGGGGTGTGGGACGCGGGACCCGCTCCCGTAGAGTAGAGGATTCCTAGAGGAGAGAGGACGCGCATGCACTGTGCGGATGTGGGACGCCGGAGCCGCTCCGTAGAGTCGAGGATTCCTAGAGGAGAGAGGGGGGAGAGGATGCGCATGCGCTGTGGGGATGTGGGACGCGGGCGCCGCTCCGTAGAGTAGATGATTCCTAGAGTAGAGAAAGGGGGTGAGCGTAGGAGAGGATAGGGGAGGGGACGCGCATGCGCTGTGGCGGATGTGGGGGCCGCTCCGTAGAGTAGAAGATTCCTAGAGGAGAGGAAGGGGGGTAAGCGTAGGAGAGGAGAGCGAGAGAGGGGAAGGGGACACGCATGCGCTGTGGTGGTGTGGGACGCGGGAAGGAGGGGACGGCCTAACCCCCCTCCAAACACACGCAAGCAAGATCAAAGAATGGGGTCAACCTGGGCGACAGACACCACCTGCCCAGTCATTGCTAAGCAGCCTCTCTGTGCTCTCGGCCATGACTCTGTTGACTGTGGTAGTGGTTGACGGCCTTCATATTACTACAGTGTTCTGGTTCGCATAATGGGTGCTTCCCTACTTCATCAAAGTGGCCGGACGAGGGACGCGGGAGGGACGCGGGAAGGACGCGGGAGGGACGGACATAGCCCCCGAGCATAAGATGCTTCGCATCTAAAAAAAATTTCCCCCATTTCCCGCTAAAGGGAACCATGTTTGGATGCGAAGCAGCGGGGAGATGGCTGGCTTCAGCGAGAGAAACGTAGCCGCTCCCGAATCGCGGCAGATGCCCGGGCGCTCATCGCGGCACTGCACAGGAGAAAGAATGAGGCGCGCGCGCTCCGTCATTTTCATACCGCGGAACTACCGTGGCGCTTCCAGCCGAATATCCAGCTGTCGCAACACCTGTCGTGCGCGCCGTTCCGTAGAGTAGAGGATTCCTAGAGAAGAGGACAGGGGGGAACCGTAGGAGAGGAAAGAGTGGGAGAGGGGACGCGCATGCGTAGGGGGAGGGGTGTGGGACACGGCCGACGCTCCGTAGAGGAGAGCATTCCTATAGGAGAGAAAGGGGAAGCGTAGGAGAGGAGAGAGAGGGGGTCTGGGACGCGGGAAGGAGGGACGGACAAAGCCCCCACAAGCACATGCAAGCAAGATGAAGGAATGGAGTCAACATGAACGACAGACACCACCGGTGGTGCGCGTTATTCTTTGCTTGCACCCACCATCTGCCTAGCCATTGCTAAGCAGCCATTGCTCGGCTATGACTCTTGTGACTGTAATGGTGGTTGACGGCCTTATTGTACTACAGTGTTCTGGTTCGTATAGTGGCTGCTTCCCAACTTCATGAAAGTGACCGGACGCGGGACACGGGACGCCGGACACGGGACGCGGGAGCGACGGACACAGCACCGAGCATAAGATGCTTCCCATCTAAAACCTCTCATACCAGGGTCCGTGAAAGCACGCATCCAACCTCAAGCCGGCACGTACACAGAACAAACAAACAGGTCCACCAATCACATTCGCGGATCAGTCGTTCACGCGTGCATGTTCGGATGCAAACGCACAGCACGTTCGGTGCAACACCACGGAGCGTTGGGCGCAACGCCACAGCGCGTTCGATGCAACGCCGTAGAGCGTTGGATGCAGCAGTATCCACATTTGGATACGCGAGTTAATTTTACAATTTTTAGGAGCGAAGCTTCTTAAGCCCGCACCCCGACGTCGCCGTCGCCGTTGAAGCTCCCTGCAACATAGCTGCGGCGCGGCGCATAAAAAAGACAATGAAACGCCGCGCGCGCCGAACGCTGAGCGGTTTAGTTCTAGCGCATCAGAAATTCGAGGTTAAACAAAATAAATAAGCTGTGTGCACAACTGGTTATAACGGTCGTGTTCACTTACACCACCTTTATCGTGGATTGTAAAATTACAACCATCATTGTAGCACAGTACGGGCGCTTTGTCGAAGGTAGTAGCAGACGCTCTCCCCACCCGGCGGCAGCGAAAAAAAAAAGGCGCGCGGCGGAAAGACAGTTCGCGTTTATAAACGACAGTAAAATTCATCGAAGACCATGTCTGTACATATATTTAAAAAATAGGGACCCACTTGAGTTTACTTAGGGCTGCTCACAGAACATGGACAGCCGTCCTCAGAAACGTAAACGTGATGATGAAGACGATAAGCAGCTTGGCAAGTTTGCGGAACGAAAAGCCAAAGCAGCGGCAGCAAGACGAGCCCGGCAGCAGGATCCTGCGGTTAAAGCACAATGAGCGGAGCTACAACGGCTACGCCAATCAAAACAGACGGTGGGACACCACATTGGCCTAACTCCGTAAGGTGGGAGACCAGGTGGGACCGCATGGTCCGCCGAGTCTCTAACAAACGCGGGGGGCTACGGTGCAGAGATGCCTTGCGGCTGGCACATGCATGTGTAGCCAGTAGAATCTTATATCCGACCCCATACCTCCATCTGCGGAAGCTAGACGAGGATGTACTTGAAGTCATCCTTCGCAAAATTGTAAAGCGGGCTCTCGACCTCCTCGTGAACACCTCTAACCAGCGACTTCTAGGCCTGGGCATGGTGAACACGTTTCGGGAGCTTCGAGAGGCCCACCTCACAAATCAGTACACTCGACTCTCACAGACAGTAGCGGGTCGCCGCCTATTAACCCGCTTACACATTCAACACATCAACATCACGGAAGATCGCGTTCAACTCCTATTCGAGTGGAGATGCGCCCTCCACGTGCGCCCTCTCTTCCAAACAATATGGCAAATGAAGACCACAATGACCGGCGCCTGGCGCGGGCGGAAGCCCTGGCCCGCCATTATGGGTCGAAACCCGGCTTGTTCTACGTGGACGCCTCCGGCCCACACCATGGGGGGATGGTATACGGCCGCTGTCGTACACGAGAACCAAACAGTTAACGGGCTCTCGTTCCGAGCCCCGGAACATAACCCACGCGGAGGAAGTCGCCATTGCATTGGCAGCTTGTCACCCCACATCGCAAACCATTATCTCCGACTCTCGAGGGGGCCTGTACTAACATCGTAAACAGCTGTGTCGCGTACCTAGGCCTATCGACTATTACAATGTTCTGACTATCAGGGAATTCCCGCACCCCGCCGTATAGTCTGGGCTCCTGCTCACATGGGACTAGAAGGGAATGAGGCAGCCGACGCCGCCGCCCGCGCGCTCTCTTACCGGGCATCCCGACTCACCTCCCCCGATCAGGAAGACCTCGAATTCAATCCGGTGTATTCTTTCCGTGAAATTGTGCATCATTATCAATCCGACCCCAACCTTTATCCACGCCCATGCAAAGGCCTAAGTAAATCGGAGGAGCGGCTTTGCGCCGACTTTTCACGAACACTATGCTGTGCCCGGCAGCACTCAAACACTTCGATCCCGCCTTTTCCGGTAGTTGCCCACACTGTGGGGAGAAGTCTTCGGACATCTACCACATGGTGTGGGCCTGCCCCTGTAACCCTGCTATACCCCCCTATCCCCAACCCTAACCCGGGAGGAGTGGGAGGCAACCCTGCTTGGCTGCTCTGACCTTCAGGCCCAAAAGGCCTTGGTCCGACGTGCCCAGGCAGCAGTCGACGCCAATGGGGTCCCGTATTAGGGATCCCCACCTACTAGTTGTAGGCGCCGTCCTCTTATGGGGCGGTCCCTGCATACCTCCCTTGTTTATGTAATAAATGTTTTTACCACCACCCACAGGATCCTGCTGCACGTGCCAGAGCGGCCGAATCTAAGCGCCAAGGCTGCCAACAGTTTCGAAACGTATATAGTCGTTTGCCTCCCATTTCTAAGGAGCTTCGCTCGTCGGTTGTATTCGTACAAGAAACAACTGCTAGTTTTTGTGCACTCATGGCAAGGAACAGACCAGGTAACGGTAAACTGAGCATTCTTGTTGCCGAAAGTTTCTTTAGATCACTTTTAGCAGAAATATTTTGCTACACACGATGGCTTTGGCAAAAGCAGCACCGTGTTTAAGGAGACGTTGGACATGGGGCATTTCAGCACAAATTTCAACTTATTTTCGTTTTCGTTTTTATGAATACTTGCAGCAAGCAGATAACTGCCACATGTAATTTTAGTCGGCCATTGCATTCGGTTTATCACGAAATATAGAATGACTGACTGTGTAATAATTACATCATCATATATGCTCTAATCACAATTAATTGCTCTAAAATATACTATAGCTGATTCTTACGCTTCCACTTGCTTTATGTTTAGTCTCCAGAATCGCGGCCTCAAATTGTATCAATTTGATGCATTTAAGGGACAGGGTAAGCAAAAATATTGAAAAAAAAATGATTTTTTTTTCGTTTTGCGTAATTTGAAACCTGCGGTCTTTTCTCAACCAGCATCAGTCATTTGTTTCTCTCATTGCGACTTAATTTTTGTTTAAAATTGACATATTTCAAAACTTGTGCGGCTGCCTGCCATACCCCCTTTTTTTATTCAGCAAGGGATTCTTTGGAGTTCAAGCATGAAAGCCATATGGAGACGTTACAGTTTGCAAGCTGGAGTGCATTTTGGCACATTCAACAAAGAATGGGCCCAGAACTGCGAAAACGAAAGAAAGCAGAGGCATCAAGCTTTCTGACGGGAAATCTATATCTGGCCGGGGACGTCTTAGTGATGTTAACATTGGCAAGCACCAAAACTATTATGCTTTGGCCATTAGAACAAATAGAGCCAGCTTGGAGAACACGCGAAAAGCTGTCCGGGCCACATATTTTCACATGGCATCAACGGATACCAATCCAGCCCACGGGCTTTGCCCGAAGGACGCTGACTCCGGGTGCAAATTGAACAAAGCCCAGTTTAATGGTGAACCATTCGTTCATAAAGAACTCCTTCCAGCATCTGTTCTTGAGACTGTTAAGCCAATTCATTCACAACTAGCAAATCCAGAATTACTTGCTAAATGCCTCCATGGGAAAACTCAGAACCCCAACGAGTCGTTCAACAATATCGTGTGGGAGCGCGCTCCAAAAAAATTTATTCGGTCAACGAACATTGAAAATATGCACTCTTGATGCTGCGCTCACTTTTAATGCTGGCAATATAGCCTGTGTGAATGTGCTGAGCACCTTTGGAATTTCGGTAGGTCACTGCGCAGTGCAGGGCCTACGCAGTGCAGGGCCAGCGGATACGAAGTGCTACTAGGCGTATTTCTTACATGTTGACGTTTGCGTTTTCCTGGCTTGATATTGTATCGAGGTCCATGACTCTGAAGACGAAATGTTCTGACGCCGAGATGCTCCGTCTCTGTCATATCAAGAAGCTTGATAGTACGACACTTCTTGCTTTTTTTGTGTTTTGGTTTTGGGCGTGTGTACTTCGAAAGTATCGCGAACGTAAACAAGAAGGTGTCATTGTTATATGCCAATAATTCTCAGAGTTCGCTAGCGTCATATCCGCCTATTTGCGTAAACTGCATCGGGAATCAGATATTGCTCAGTCGGAATCATGTTCATACTAAAGCTACTGTTATTTTCATAATGACAGTTCAGTCTTTATATAGTGCGACGTAGACTCTATTTATGTTCACTCGAATAATTAAAAAACATGAATTTTACACTACACTAAAACATTTCTAATACTAAGTAGTGCATCATTGATAATTTGAAGAAAACCGAAAGTGTTAATTTTGTTATTCCTTTCGTTTGATCAATAGTGCTTCAGGTGCGTTTTCCATAGCTACCAGTACATTTGTTATTCAAACGACCTCACAAATTACCCTCCAACGGCTACTTTTCTGTTGGGCTTGGCGTCAATAGACAATATCGCTGTGCAAGTGAGCACATGTGTCTAAGTGCAGAATAAGTCAAGGCCTCCTGAATAGTGGTTTCAAAGAAATGTTTTCATAATATAAAAGTGAAATATTTTAGAAATGCCATGCAATTTGGGGAAGCAATAGGATCTTTCTATGCTTGGACAACATTTCCTAAAACATCCAAATACATTTAGGAAGTACGTCCGGCGCAATGCTAAAAACAAAAAGTTCTTTTCCCCAACCGACTGCTTCCACAGAGACATTGATGTCCACAAGTTAAAGTCAAAACTTGGAGGACGCTTGAGCTTCGCATTCAAGAGTGGAACTCGGTATCATAATCGGGCTTCGTTCACACCACCTTCTTGATCGCTAGGCTGGCTTCGTATCGGTGGGAACCTCAACCATACCGTAAAGAAAGGAACGTCCGTGAGCGTAACATTGGCCGTTTCATGCTATCCTAGAATGGGTACTTCAAGTACACTTGCGAAGTGGCCCCTAAGTCCTAGCTAATTCTTGCGAATTGGCGAAGTACCCACTACGTGTCCGTAAGACAGCACGCACACCTACGCAGCTGCCCACTTTCTTCATGCTGTTTCTGATACTGTTGATTAATTATGCCTGATTGCTTTGTCATGGGTGCACCTTTAAAACAGGCATACGTTGCAAAACTCACATGTGTTGGTGCCTGGTGCTATTCTACGCTTCTGCCACGCTATAGGACATGTGTTAATGACACTGCTCGCACTGCATGACGTTTATATATTGCTTTCTTTTGTCTCAATAGTTTCAAGCGATGGCGTACCTCTGTGGTAGAACACCTGCTTGTCGCGCAGACTGCCTGGGTTTGATTTTCACAATTGCCACGGACTTCTGACTCGATTGCCTCAGTCCGTGCCATTCCGGAATGGCCTTGCCCTCATGAGGTTAAGAGTTTGCAGCGTTTTCTTGAAAATATTGCATTTCACCTAGCTTTGATACTACGCTGCGCAGAGCTGATGGTTCCGCTGAATCAACCAGTTCGAAAAGCGTGAAGTGGAGTTGGGGTGAACCTCAGCAAAACGCAAAGCTCTGACCAGTGCAACTGCGGAGACCGCAGCTCTAAAGCTTCCCCACTTAACCAAGCTTTTTGTGCTGCAAACAGACGCCAGCGACTGTAGACTCGGCGCTGTATTGCTAGAGAATTTCGAGGGTGCGTTACAGCCAGTTGCGTTCGCAAGTCACACTTTAACGCCAGCTGAAAAAGAACTATGTTGTCACCGCGGGAATGCCTCGCTATTGTATTCTAACTCAAGTAATTTGACATGTATTTGGACGGTGCCCCTTTTACAGTTCAAAGAGACCACATGGCGCTCACTTCGCTGCATCGTTTACAGAATCTTGCAGCCTGCCTAGCTTGTTAGATATTACGACTACAGAAATATCATTTCTCCGTCGAGCATCGCTGTGGTGCGCAAAACAAAGTAGCTGATGCATTCTCTCGTGCGTCTTTGCTCGAGCCTTCTTCGTCATAGGAGACTCCCTCCCTTGTCGCTGCTGTGGATACAGATCCTCGGTACATCAGTACCCTGTGGGGAACCCTGATCACCAGGAAGCGTCTCCTCGAGGAGCAACGAAAAGACGGCCCTTGTCGGCGGATCCTCAACAACTTGTGGCGAGTTCGATTCTGATGTCTTCGGGGACGACGGCATCCTAATACGGTACATCCCATCAGCTGTTGAGGATGATGGTAATTCACCCATCCCAAGAAGACTCAGGAAGGACTTCAGTCTCTACTTCCACGATGCCGCTTTAGCAGGTCACAGTTCTGCCAGAGAGACTTACGATAGGTTATGTCAGACTCCTGCATCGGCATCCATGCGGAAAGACGTCATACGTGACGCACGAAGTTGCTTGGTCTGCCAACTTTTGAAACCACGAGGGGGGACTCCCACCCGGTTATACGCAGCCAGTACTTAGCCAAAGCCCCTGGCAAATCGTCGCGAGAGACATAATGGGTCCTTTGCCCCGTACATCTGGGCGAAACCGCAAACCTCGGGTTTTCCACCACTGATAACGGACAATACCGCGTACTTCACTTGTCATACATTTGTGTATATATGTTGAGCGTTGGGCATCAAACTCAAAAAGACATCGCCGCGCCACCCACAAGCTGATATTACACGTGTGAATCGAAACCTGAAAGCGATGCTCGGGGCATACATCACGCACCATAATGAATGGGTTGTTAACATCTCAGTAATAGCGTTTTCGACGCGTACCACGGTAAATAGGTCCACGGGTTATACACGCGCATTTCTCAACTTCTAAAGGGAACTTTCATACCCATTAAGCCATACCCTGCTACCATCGCATCCGTGTTACCCAGATAACCATCCTTTTACAGACGCCCTGAAAAAGCGTCCTTCGAACGCCGTCATTGCTGCTAGTGAGCAACAGCACAATGCGAAGCTCGTGAAAACATGTCAACACAACGGCCACCGTCGTAACATTCAGTACGGGCACGGTGATTTAGTTTTTTTCGGGGGGTCATTAGCACCTAAGTGTGATGGTCCATTGAGAGTTTCACGCAGTGGTGTCCCAACTCGTTCGCGAGTTGGTACACCACTGCGTGACACCACTGCAGGGTGGTGTGGAGGCAAGGCTCGCTGACTGTCTAGCATTTTGCCGCCATTGATATATGGCCGCTGCGGCTGGGATTCGATCGTGCGACCTTCGGGTTCGAATCGCTTTGCGACATGGTGTCGTCATTTGGATACGTGATTTATTTTACCATTTTTGTGCACTGTTAGCAAGAAAGATACCAGCTAATGGCAAATTGGGCATTCTAGTTGCGAAAGCTTCTTCAGATCAATTCTAGTCGAAATATCCTGCTACACGCGATCGCTTTCGTGAAAGCAGTACCGTCTTTAAGGAGGCGTTGGACATGGGGCGTTTCAGCAGGAATTTGAAGATATTTTAATGCGATAGCAATTATATGGACAGTCTCGACGGGGTTTTTGCCGTCCCCGTTTCCGTTGCCGTCGCGGTCATGTCGCACATAAAGTCCAAATTGATAAGATCCCCCAGCGCATCGCACGTTCCATGCGCGGGTAATAGCGCGAGCGTGGGCGATGAATGCGGCTGAAGCGGAGATCAAACAAGCCGGCCCATCTCCTTCGCTACGAGGCGCATACTATAAGACCGTCCGCATACGTAAGACCGTACTGTTCGACTGGCCGTGGAATGCTCAAGCAGAGAGGAAGCGCCCTACTTGTCTATAACGTGCCTGAAAAGACGCGAGGGGGAGGGGGGATAGCTCCAGCAGCAACTGCGACCTTTAATTTTACGATCGCGTTATCCTGCTATCTGGGCAGCCGTCAGCGGGCGGCTCGCATTAGAGCTGTGCACGAGCCGTATGTCTGAGCCCGAGCCCGGCCCGGGCCCGCCGACTGCATTCAAGGCCCGCCCGAGCCCGACGCTATAGGGCTGCCAGCCCGCCCGGCGCGGCCCGACGTACAATAACAAAAGCCAGGGCCTGGCCCGATGCGTCCCGCCATTATGTACGTTTGCTGCAGAGACAAGATATCGCTTTCCGATAATGTGGCATTTTTTTTCAACATATCAAAGTGAATTACATAAGAGTGACATGTTACAGTCAATGTATACACAGATTACAAGATGACGTGTCAAAATAACAGGCTATCCAATCATTCGGGCTTCAATGAAGTGCGGCGTTCCTGCATCGCATCTTCCATCGTTCTGAAGTGCCTTTTACTGCTCGTACTAGTAGCCGAAATGTCCGATATCTTTTTCTCAGGCATAGAGAGCTTGGGATCAGGGGCGTAGCCAGGGGGGGGGGGGGGGGCTTATGGGGCTTGAGCCCCCCCCCCCCCCCGAAATGTTTTTGTATTGTGATGTAGCACCGACCAAAAAAGCTAGCTACGCCGGAAATCATCCTAGATTTTTTTTCTAAAATTGCTTTTCGCAGTCGAAAAGACATTTCGGTGTGAACAGTGCGGACCCCTGGCAGTCTTGTATCTGGTTGTGCAGCGCATGATACCATAAGAAATATTCTGCAAAAGAAGGCGTAGTGCCTTGTATTGCCATTTTAGCCGTGTCACCGTGAAGGAACAACTATTGTTGACACGCAGGACGCTCTGGATTAAGATATATTGAAGTGGCCTCCAACAAACCTCAACTAGCGGGCCGCAGTAACGAAATTTAGTCTCACAAGCGCTGGGAGGACAGTGAAGATGGTGCATTCCGTAGGGGGGGGGGGGGGAGGTTGAGAGTTTGAATCAAAATGTCACCTAAACGTTGCCTCTTGAAGGAATAAAGTAAACCTTTCCTGAATGGGTCCATTTCAGAAGGGTATTTGACGTCAGGTCTTGGAAAACATATGGAAACTGATTTTTAGTAATTACTAAAATCTGGACGCCGATTGTGAAACATGGAGTTTTAGTTTCATGGTGATGTTGCAACTTATCATGAGCGCATGGGGTGCCTCGCGCACACGCACAAAACCACTTGAGACCAGTGCCGTGTCTCTAGCTTGCCTGAACAAAGAGCTATTATACGTAGTAAGCGAGAAAATAATGCGAATACTGTTTAGCAAACTCGCAAGGCTATTCTGTTTCAAGGCTCGAGCCGCTAGCAAGGGGTCCGCGGGCCGTGTGTTTTGTCCCGGACAATGCACTATATTTTTAGAACAAAAGGCATCTACTAATTTGGGCTGCTAGGGTACGCCGATCAGCTGGGGGGTGCATCCCCCCCAGTGGATCAGTAAGTGCTTAGGGAGAGCACCCTTGATTCATTCCTTAACTGATCACTCTGACCTCAAAGTTGCTCTGATGTATTCAGTGTTGCCAGTGAGCTGACATTTTTTAGGTCAATCTTTGGAACACACCCAAATTTTTTTTCGCTGTCCGAGACGTGAATCCACATCGACGACGCTGCTAAGAAGACTATAATATACTGGCAATCCTGCTTTGCCAAAATTACTTCCTTCTAACGGTGATAGTGCTTCGAACAGCCCTCTTTCGGCCAAAGCATAATGACTGTCTTGTGCTATATATGTGGCGTTTTTTTTCTTAAAGAACCAAATCAGTTAAGGGCTAAATTTCACGGGAAGGCAAAACGTGCCAAAGTATATTTCTCTTTTGAACGAATTGTAATCAAAATGCGACAATTCCTCATAGTAACGTGAACTCAAAAAGGCAGCTTTGAATTTTAAAAAATCTGCGAAATCCCTTATCTGCTTGGAATAAAACTGAGTCAGATCCATTAAAGGGGCCCTGCAACGGTTTTTCGTCTGCATTCTACAGCGTTCGGGATTCGTGTAGTGCCGAATACTGAGATGAACGCAAAAAGAATTATCCAAATCGGTACACGGTAACGGAAGTTATAAGCCGACAAACTTCAAAACCCCAGCAGACGACGAGAAAAAACGTTCCCTTTCACATTTCACTCTCCCACTGACGTCAAAGGCCGCTTGCAATCCCCGCGCGCGTCTTACATAGATGTGCCAGACGACTCGCCTCGTGGTGGCCGTTGCGCAGCGCTCCTAGCGTCGTTTTGCAATTGTTTTCACACTTTCATATTTAAAAACAGAAATCCTTTTGTATCTGAGGAAGTATAGAGAGAGCTTTTATCACTTTTTAGTGCACAATAGTGTGGTCAAACTGGGACCGTATGAATATTACGCTTGACTTGCCGCATCGAACCAATCAAAACGCACGGCCTATGCCGTCCCTCCCACGTGGTAAAGCGTCACTTCCGATCACAAAAATAACCGCAGTATGTCGCTCCAGTCCGAAAACACTGTGGTTTATTCGTAGAAATAAAATTATAACAGCATTGTTTTTGGCCTTGCCACTCGCGCAACGATATCGGTGCATTCCACGGTTCGAGAAGAAGCGATGAAAACGACACGCGAAATTTGTGTCACGGGGCCCCTTTAAATCAGTGCTGCTTCAACAAACACCACCAAAACCAACCAACGTGACTGGGTCCAAACTATTTCATTTGGGTCCTTGTAGCTTTCCTCTAATGCTTTCATTCGACAACCTTTGCGCTGCATATCATGGCCTTCTTTCACTCCGACACGGCATATTTGAAATAGAAGAAAACTGAAATTAAGATATTGGGCACCGCTTTATTCCTTCAAGAAGAAGCGATCCGAAATGGCGTGAAATCCAAGTGAGCTAAGAAGAAGACGAAGAAGAGCTGAAACAGTTTTCAGGCTACAAACAAACAAATAAATAAACGAACGAACGAACAAACGAACAAACAGACAAACAAACAAACAACCAAGCATTTTTCTGAAGGCCCTCAAGATGCCAAGAACGACAAAACGCTGCCGGCAGTCCAGAATGGTACGCATTTTCCCTGGAAACAGCACCACTCATTCTACAAGTCTAATTATCGTCGTTACACCAATGCAACAAAAGGCAGCACCGACGGAAGCACAAGCATGGTGTTAATGTTGTCGCAAAATATTGCTTTATTGTTCATTTTGCTGCTATTTAGACTTCTTTTACGAGCTAAGTCAAGCCCGAATGAATTTTACAATCTCTAAAAGCCAAATACAAATTTTACTCTGGAATACTGACGATAGTAGGCTTACACAAATTTTAGCCGCAATAAAGATTTGAGGTATTCTGGTGACATCAGCGCACTGGCGAAAAAATGTTCGAGCCTGGCCCAACCATATTGTCCGTAGCAAAAAACTTCGTTTTTTTCAGTTTCAGTTAAAGCGGACTTGGCTTTTTTAGATGAAAAGCGCCACATATGTACGATCTGGCTAAAATAGTTCCATTTCTGCCTCGCTGTTATTTCGAGCTCAGTGAGCCTCGCGTTTTCGCAGTACTACTACTAATAATAATGTGGGGATTTTGACGCGCCCAGAACCAACAGTATGGCTATCAGGCACTTCGTAGTGGAGGACTACGAAAATTTCTAGCGCTTGTGTTGCTTAAGAAGCACTTAAATCAAGGAGGCTAAGCGCACTTACAGTGGCCTCGAAGCATTTCGGCCCCATAAGAATGCCACCGCCGCGGCCTGGATGGAACCCACATCATTCGCGTCAGCAGTCGAGCACCGCAACTACTGTACCACTGCGGTGGCTTGCGCTCTGAAAATTTTGTTTGCTTTGTATTATTTTGTCTTTTATAAATACGAGTATCAAGAGGTCAACGAAAATCTACATTTCATGTGCATTCCATAGAACCGCAGTTGTCTATGTGAGCTACGTTGTCTCATGACTCAGTAGCGTAATCTTTTGGGATAAGTGGTGTTGAAAGGTCCTGCGTAAAAAGGTTAATATCTCATAAAGCATGTGAATGGATGTCTATACTGGAAGAAATAACCTTGCGCAAACAACACGAGGACGAAAAGGAACACTTACAATACAATTCTGGAAATGAAGCAGTATGATAGGGGATCATTCGCAAATTGCGTCATCTAAGTAGCATCAGGTAGCATCCTATATTACAAAGCAAATTTTGCATTTCACTTCTGGTTCTAGTCACTCGTTTGCGGTCAGAGAAGCAGGTCATAATTTCGCTCACCGGCAGTTCATCTCAGCAATACATGCACCACGCATTATTAAGGTTCGCAATCAGTGTGAACGCTTGCTTAGTTTTCATGCAGATAAATGCTTATTAGTTGCACTTTCTAATAAGAAAGCGTAGCAGTATATTTTTAGTGGGGCGTAAGGTGGAAAGGTGGATAAAACTGTCTGGCGGGTAGACAAACTTACGTAGTATTGCGTTACAATGTGCACTACCAGAATGGTAAACTTTGATCACTGTGTCTATGACAAAGCTCATATGTAAGTCTTCTAGACGTAACGCTGCCCTTCGTTATTGTTTTCTTCAATATTAGGCTGGCAGATATCGCGGGCGAGCTTATTCTAACAGTACGAAGTGTAGCGGGCACACAGCATGAAAAATTGATTCAATCACCGTTTTGAACAGATTTTGATCAATTTAGCTTCTCGAAACTAAGGATAATTGTGACGTTTGTAGCGAATTCTGCTTGATCGATGATGTAGATGGATCTCCAAACACGAGCGGAAAAACAGGAGCATGCAAATGCACAGCAAAATACAGCCAGGTTTAAATTTAGTGCGATATTTTCTATTATAATTTATATCCTTCAGTAATAAATTTGTGTTTTGAAAATGGCTTCTTCCCATGACTCAACTTAAATGAATGTAGTGATTGTAACGTAAATATACGAACTTTCCCACATGAAGGTTTCATATTTCCAAAGTCTTAGTAAGATTTATTTGCCAGTATAATCATGCAAAAATACATGACGATTGCGGTGCGTGATAGATCCTGGTGGAACTGAGTTTAAGGTTAACAGCTGGAGAGGAAAATTATGAGGGCCTTCTTCTCAGGAAACGTGTGATGTAGCAACGTCATGTCAGTAGAATTAAGCGCTAATGGTAAAGTTTCAGTAGTACTAGAATGCCACTTAAACAACGTAATTTTTACGAATGGGTCCCAAATAATGTACTGCGTTTCCAGATTTGCATAGACTTTCGTTAGTTCTCTTGGGCAGCCCTATGTAAAAGACTTTTAATTGTTTCCTCCGCAATGGCCAGCGGGCACGTTTCACCGGGCAGCTGCTGTGAACAATGAGAAGTGTAAAGGAAAACAAAAACTATGCATTTCATTAGATCGCAGTTTTTAACAGACTTTGTGCTGTAACAGCAAATACGCATCTCTCTCTTATATATATATATATATATATATATAAAGGAGTGTGAACTTAAGGGCTCGTTTGCTTTGTTAAACACATTATTAATGAGGACTAACAGACAATGATGCCAAGGAAAGTATAGGGGACGTTATTAGAAGTAATTGTAATGCAAAATGTGAAGAAAGAGAATATATATATATATATATATATATATATATATATATATATATATATATATATATATATATATATATATATATATATATATATATATATATATATATATAGTGTCGACATGCGAGCCCCCCCCCCCCCCCCCCCCGAACAAAATTCCTGGCTACGCCACTGCTTGGGATATATAAACCGCTTGTTCTTTCAGAAGTTTAGTACCTCAGATGCAGGACAGGGGGATGATGGATAGATAATCACAAAGCTCCTCTTGCGTATTCATCGCTACGTACAGAAAAAATATTCCGGAACCACGCCTATATTTTGGGTTTGATAGAAGCTTTGCACCTAGCCCGGCCGGCCCAATACAAAAAAAATAAGTGGCCCGAGCCCGACCCGGGCCCGAGATGAGAAGACGTCGGCCTACCCGAGCCCGGCCCGTGGGCCGGGCCCGGGCGCGGGCTTTCGGACTACCCGGAGCCCGTGCACACCTCTACCTCGCATACCCTTCTACGTGCTGCGCTCTCAACGTGAAGAGAATGTGCGAAGAGTGTCCCTGGAGCGGCCATATTCTCTTAAACCAGCGTTTGGTAGAGTTGCGTGAAATCGGATTAAAAAGCGGTATCTGCCAGCCTCACTTCGTACAACATTACAATTTGTTGCTATCCCATTCACTGCTTCACCGTTGCGTTGAAACTGTGACTTTGTGTATTCCTTTTCAGGAATGCTCGCTCCAAGCAGGCAGCTATCACATGTAATTTGAGTGGGCCGTTCAATTTGGTTTATGAAGAAATATGGAATGGCCGACTGTGCGATAATTACATGACCATCTACGTTCAAATCCAAAATTAATTGCTCTAAAATATACTATTTCGTTCTACCGCTTCAGCTTGCTTTGTGTTCAGTCTCCAGCATCCTGGCATCAAATTATGTAAATTTCACGGATCTCTAGACAGTCGATCAATACGCTACTCGCAAAGGGCTAATATTGGTAAATCGATAAAGCGCGCTATCTCTATTTGTATTGTGTTAAATTTTATTGCGTATGGTCTATTAAACGCATTCCTTCATTGGTATGTGAAGGGTGGGGTGCGTGCGCGCGCGCGCGTGTGTGTGTGTGTGTGTGTGTGTGTGTGCGTGTGTGTGTGTGTGTGTGTGTGTGTGTGTGTGTGTGTGTGTGTGTGTGTGTGTGTGTGTGTGTGTGTGTGTGTGTGTGTGTGTGTGTGTGTGTGTGTGTGTGTGTGTGTGTGTGTGTGTGTGTGTGTGTGTGTGTGTGTGTGTGTGTGTGTGTGTGTGTGTGTGTGTGTGTGTGTGTGTGTGTGTGTGTGTGTGTGTGTGTGTGCGTGCGTGTGTGTGTGTGTGTGTGTGTGTCTGTCTGTCTGTCTGTCTGTTTGCCGCTCCGTGTTTGTGTTTATGTCGTTGTATGTGTAGGGCGGTGTTTCTGTCTGGGTGGTCACCGTATATGTTTGTAGTAGTGTGTGTGTGGTGTGTGTGAGGGGTGAGAGGGGGGTGTGCGCGTCGGTAGCTTATGTATCAGACCAAGTGTCCGCATATTATTCGCTACGTGGCACTGCAAGCATGGCGTCTTTCGCTAATGCACACGTTTTCTCATTGCTCCCGCAAAGGCATAGGAATGACGTTTGATTATGTGCAATAATTTTTCGGTAACGAACGGACAACCGTTATTACCTGAACGCATTCGTAACTCGACACAAGATAAGGAAACCCTATCAAATTTTAATTGCTTTACTCGAAGTAGATCGTCAGCAAATATGGTTGATGAGCAGTATCAGGATCGTCTACACACTTCAAGCTCACTGGGCCCGTTCCTGATTCAGGAATATCAACATCACTTCATCGAAGCACATGTTCAGCGGCAGAATGCGGGGAGGTAGGACTCATTTGCAGGCAGTTCACTGCTACTAATAGAGGCTCTGTTTGATCTCACCAGCGGGTACGAAGTGCTTCTTGGTGCATTTTTGCAAATTTATTGTGCAATAAAGGTATCTTTGCAGGTAGAGTAGAGCAGGAAAATAGGTTTAATAACTCAAACAGATCAAAGCACGTCCATCTCACGTAAACATTCATTTTCTGCCCTCCATACGCTCCATACCAGTGGGCACGCTCTCCTCGCGTGCCCACTCTTCGTTGTCTTCTTTCTTCTATAATATTTACCATTCATGTTTGCGTTTGCATGGCTTGGCATTGTATCGAGGTCCATGACTTTGAGGACGAAATGTTCTGACGCAGGGATGCTCTGTCTGAGTCATATCAAGTAGTTTTAAAGTGCAGCAGTCCTTACGTTTTATCATTAAGCATAGGTATTTTGACGATATCGCAAACGTAAACATGAAGGAGTCGTTTGTATGTGCTAATAATTCTCACAGTTCACTTGCGTCATGGCCGCACGTTTGGATAAAGTGCGTCCTGAAGCACATTTTTCTCAGCTGGAGTCACGCTCATGCTAAAACTACTTTAATTTTTATAATGACGGTTCTGTCTCTGCGTACACATCATAAAGTGCGATATATACGATTGCTCGAAAATTTTTAAAATATCAATTATACATTATGTAGTGAAGAGGAATGCCCAGCGCTGCAGCCGCATCGACAGCTTTGCGCGAGGCACGAGCCGGAGCTGCCTGGCCTGTTTTGCTGCTGCAACGCTGCCCGCACCCGTCCAGTTCTTGCAGTTACCGTTCCGACGCCACTGCCGCTTTTAGCCCAGTATTCACATTATATTTTTGGTGGAGGTTGCTGCAGTTTTCCCCGGCCCTGGAATTTCATGCCTGACGACGCTGTCTCGACACCCCCACCGGCTTCACCGCCAAGGTGTCCCGGTGCCCAGCTTCTGCGGGAGCCCGAGATCTTCAGCGGCACCGACGAGAAAGACGTCGAGGATTGGCTGGAATCTTATGAACGAGCAAGTGCTACCAACAAATGGGAAGATCCCATCAAGCTCGGTACCGTGATGTTTTACTTGACGGATGTGGCCAAGATGTGGTACAAAAACCACGAGGCCGATATCCCCACTTGGGCGACCCTGAAAACTAGCGTCGCAGCTGTTTTCGGACGCCCTGGTGTGCGAAAACTTCGCGCAGAACAACGACTGCAAAGCCGGTCACAACAAAGCGGTGAAACATTCACCAGCTACATCGAGGACGTCCTCGACCTCTGCCGGCGTGTCAACCCGACGATGGCGGAAGCCGATAAGGTACGCCACATCATGAAGGGCATTTCCGATGATGCCTTTCAGATGCTGCTTTCAAAGAACCCTGCCACGGTCTCTGAGCTCATCGAGCTGTGCCAGAGTTTCGACGAGCTCCGAAGACAGCGTCTTCTGACACGGCGCCAGCACGTTTCGGACGAAACCATCTCGAGCGTGGCTACCGCCCCCGACCTTGAGTCGCTGCTCTCCCAAATCAAGAACTTTGTCCGTGCTGAGGTCGCTCTTCAGCTTTCGCTGCTATCAACAGCCGGGCAACCACCATCGCCTTTGCCAGCGAACCTTCGCCTGGTCATCCAAGAGCAGGTTTGCGCTGCTCTGCCTGCTGCCCGCGACACTCCGCCGTTGCCGACTCAAGCTGGATGTCCCGAGGTCAATGCGCCGTTAAGCTATGCCGAAGTTGCCGCACGGCCACCGCCTCAGACCTTTACGTCATTCCCATCAGCCGTGGCGCTCCGACCAACTCCCCGCTACGATTCGGCAAGGTATCCTCGGAGTAGTGGACAATGGCGCACTCTTGATAATCGACCGATATGTTTCGCGTGTGGCCTGTCTGGCCACGTCGCACGGTATTGCCGTCGCCGCGTAGTTCCCTACCAGCAGAGCTACGAACATGACCCGTATGTGTCACCGCGTCGATCGTTTTCGCCATCTCGGAACCCCGGCCAGACGTATTCGTACACCGACCACGACGACCACCATCCTCCTATGCACCACCGCTCGCCATCGCCTAGACGCCGCTCGCTATCGCCGATGCGTCGTCGTTCTTCCACGCCGGAGCGGGAAAACTAATTACCGCAGTTCCAGAGGCAGGAACTGCGTTGCCCGCGAAAAAACCAAGGCCTCCCTCTTCACCGACGAACGTTATTGACGTATATGTGGACGGTGTCGCTGCACTCGCCCTTGTCGACACTGGTGCCGCTGTTTCCGTTATAAGTGCCAAACTCTGCCGCCTGCTCAAAAAAGTGACGACGCCGCTGTCAAACATTTCGCTTCGCACTGCCAGCGCAGACCGCATCACGCCGGCCGCTGCATGTACTGCTCGTGTGGTGATTATTGACCTCCTCTACATCGTCGAATTTTTAGTGCTGCATTCTTGCTCCCACGACCTCATTTTGGGCTGGGACTTTCTCTCCGCTAACAAGGCCGTCATCGACTGCTCTCGTGCCGAGGTGGAATTTGCAGCGCTTTGCGATGGCCCGTTGGTTGACGCTCGTGAAGCCGACGACAAGGTGTATCTTGCGGAAGACGTTTCAGTGCCGCCGCACTCCTTTGCCCTCGCCACAGTGGCCTGCAACAGTGTCACCGACTCCAGCGCACTGTTTACGCCATCCGACATCTTCGTCCGTCGTAGATGTTCCCCGCTGCCTTTTTCCATTTTGGACGTACGTGATGGCGTCAGCAGGCTGCTTGTCCCGAACATCTTCTCATGTGCTCTGACACTGCTTCGCGGGGAGTGCGTCGGGCATGTCCACAGTGTGGACCCTTCTACCATCATTGACATGCCACCTGGTCCTACCGCTGAACAAGAAGTATCAGGACTTACCTGTGACTCCGTGCAGCAGACGACTACGCCTGATGTACTGAGCAGCTCCATCGCCGACACATTGACCGTTTCTCAACGCGCCCAGCTTCTACGCCTACTCGACAAATTCCGTTCCTCGTTCGATTGCCAGCAAGCTTCTCTCGGCCGCACGTCAGCTGTAAGCCACCGCATCGACACGGGTACCAGTGCGCCGCTACGACAAAGACCGTACCATGTGTCTGCCACAGAACGCCAGGTTATCGACGACCAAGTAGCCGAAATGCTCAAGCGCGGCGTCATCCAGCCTTCGAATAGCCCCTGGGCATCTCCAGTTGTTCTTGTTAAGAAGAAGGATGGGTCGATTCGCTTCTGTGTTGATTACCGTCGTCTTAACAAGATCACCCGAAAAGACTTCTACCCTCTACCGAGAATTGACGATGCCCTTGACTGTCTCCAAGGCGCGGAGTTCTTCTCTTCTATCGACTTACGGAGCGGCTATTGGCAAGTTCCTATGGCACCTGACGACCAACCTAAAACGGCCTTCATCACACCTGATGGCCTTTACGAATTCCGTGTCATGCCTTTCGGTCTTTGCAACGCCCCCCGCAACATTCGAGAGGATGATGGACAACCTTTTGCGGGGTCTTAAGTGGAAAACGTGTCTGTGCTACTTAGATGACGTGGTTATCTAAGTAGCACTTAGATGACGTGGCATCTCTGCAGGCTACAGGAAGTACCCCAGTGCCTCACTGACGCAGGCCTACAGCTCAACCTGAAGAAATGCCGCTTCGGCGCAAGTCAGCTCACCATCCTCGGCCATGTTGTATCCAAAGACGGTATACTTCCCGACACCGCCAAGCTTCGGGCAGTCGCTGACTTTCCTCGACCTACGTCTCTAAAAGAGCTTCGCAGCTTCCTTGGCCTCTGTTCCTATTTTCGCCGCTTCATTCGGAATTTCGCGACCATCAGCGCTCCCTTGAATCAGCTCCTACGGAGCGACTCGAAAATTTACGCTTGGTCGCGTGCCTGTGACGATGCCTTCAAAGAGCTGCGTCGTCTGCTAACCTCACCACCAATACTGCGTTACTTCGACCCTACTGCTCCGACTGAGGTTCACACCGACGCCAGCGGTGTTGGACTCGGCGCCGTGCTCGCGCAGCGCAAATCTGGGTTCCACGAGTACGTCGTCGAATAGGCAAGCCGTACACTAACTAAGGCCGAGAATAATTATTCCGTTACGGAGAAGGAATGTCTGGCCATAATTTGGGCTCTTGGTAAATTCAGACCTTACCTATACGGTCGTCCCTTCGACGTAGTTACAGATCACCATGCACTTTGTTGGCTCTCCACGCTCAAGGACCCCTCCGGCCGATTAGCACGCTGGGCTTTGCGGCTGCAAGATTTTGACATGCGTGTTGTCTACAGGTCTGGCCGCCGCCACAGCGATGCCGACGCCCTATCACGCTCGCCTGTGTCAACCGAAGGCGCTGCCTGCCTATCTGCCGTGGACGAAATACTTTCGTTCCCAGCAGGCTGTGACATGGCGTCAGAGCAACGCAAGGATGGCTGGATCAGCGCCCTCCTGCGATTACTTTCCGACCCGTGAACTTTACCTTCAGCTCCTCGAGCATTGCGCCGTCAAGCTTGTCACTTTGAGATCCGCGATGGCCTCCTCTATCGCCGGAACTACATGTCTGACGGCCGCAAGTGGTTACTAGTCATACCCCCGCCATGTTCGTGCTCAGATATGCTCAGCCTTTCATGCTGACCCGCAGTGCGCGCACGCGGGAGTCTTCAAAACATACGCCCGACTTTCCTCCAGGTTTTATTGACGAGGCTTGTACACCTTTGTGTGCAAGTACATTCGGTCATGCCCCCAGTGCCAACGACGCAAAGCTCCTCCTCAGCACGCCTCTGCTCCGCTCCAACCAATTCCGTGCCCGGCCAGACCCTTCGACCGCATTGGCATTGACCTGTATGGGCCCCTCCCATACACGGCTGCCGGAAACCGCTGGGTAGTCGTCGCGGTCGACCACCTGACGCGATACGCGGAAACAGCCGCTCTTCCTGCTGCCACAGCCCGCGACATATCATCTTTCCTCCTGCGGAACTTCATTCTCCGTCACGGCGCACCACGTGAACTTCTGAGAGATAGGGGACGCGTCTTCCTTTCCGAAGTCGTAAGCGCACTCCTTTCCGAATGTCGTGTAGTTCATCGTACTACTACCGCTTACCATTCCCAAACTAATGGGGTGACGGAAAGATTCAACCGCACCCTTGGCGACATGATCTCCAAGTATGTTGCCTCAGATCACTCTGATTGGGACCTAATTTTACCCTTTGTGACGTACGCCTACAACACGGCTCCACAAGCGACTACAGGCTTTTCGCCATTTTTCCTCTTATATGGCCGAGAACCTTCGACCACACTCGATACCATTCTGCCGTACCGACCCGATTCATCCGAGTCTACGCCCATCTCTGAAGCTGCTCGCCGCGCCGAGGAATGCCGTCAGCTCGCCCGCTCGTTTACAACCGTCGACCAATGGCGACAGAAATCTCGACGTGACGATGACCACCCGTACCCTCACTTTCTCCCGGACTCCCTTGTGTGGCTCTGGGTTCCAGCTGTCCCTACTGGCCTCTCCTCCAAGCTTGCTTCGAAATATCAGGGACCCTACCGAGTTGTTGCACAGACGTCACCTGTCAACTACATCGTCGAACCCGTTACGCCATCAACCGACCAACGTTTTCGTGGTCGTGAAACCGTCCACGTGCAGCGCCTGAAGCCCTATTACGATCCGCTCGTAGTATGTTCTCCGTGAGTCGCCAGGATGGCTCCTTTTCCGACGGGGGGACGAATTGTAGTGAAGAGGAATGCCCAGCGCTGCAGCCGCATCGACAGCTTTGCGCGAGGCACGAGCCGGAGCTACCTGGCCTGTTTTGCTGCTGCAACGCTGCCCGCACCCGTCCAGTTCTTGCAGTTACCGTTCCGACGCCACTGCCGCTTTTAGCCCAGTATTCACATTATAATTACATTATAATATTTCTATATTGTAAGTCGTGCATCATTGATAATTTCGCAAAAACCGAAAGAGTTGAATACGTTATTCCTCCAGTCGTTTGATCAATAATGTTTCCGGAGCGTTTTCCATTGCGACCATTATAATTTTTATTCAGACGCTCTTACACATTACCTTGCAACTGCAACTTTTCTGTTCGGTTTTGTGTCAATAAGCAATATCGCCGAGCAAGTGAGCACGCATGCTTAAGTGCGGAATAAGTCGAGCCTTCCTGAATAGTACTAATTACTAATGTACTAATGAATAGTACTAATGAATAGAACTAATTTTTTCAAAGAAGACAGGCTAAATATTTTGGAAATACCATGCCAACTAGGAAAGCAATAGCATATTTCTATGATTGGGCAACGTTTCGTAAAAGATCGATATTCATTTCAGAAGTACGTAATGTGTAACGGTAAAAACGAGAGTTATGTCCCTCTACAGACCGCTTCAACAGAGACATTGATGTCCACGAGAAAAAAGAGAAAACTTGGAGGACACTTCAGCTTCGCCTTCAAGAGTAGAACGCCGTAGCATAATCGGGCCTCGTTCGCACCGCCTACTTAATCCCTAGGCTGGCTTTGTATCGGTGGACAGCTCAACCGTGCTGCAAAGAAAGGAACGTCCGTGAGCGTAACATTGGCCGTTTCAAACTATCCTAGAATGTGTACTGCAAGTACACTTGCGAAGTGCCCACTAAGCCATAGCTACTCCATCTGCGAATTCACGAATTACCCACTACATGTCCGCAAGGCAGCAGGCACACCTGCGCAGCTGCACACATTGTTGTAGCTGTTTCTGATAATAATGATTTATTATGGCAGATTCCTTTCTCATGGGATGGCCTTTAAAGCAGGCATCCATCGCAAAGTTCCCAAGTTGTGCTGCCTGGTGCGATTCTACGCTTCTGGCACGCAATATCACATATGTTAGTGACAACCCTCGCACTACATAACGTTTATATGGTGTTTCTTTTTCTTTTTTTTGTGATAGTTTCAAGCGCTAGCGTGGCTCTGTGGTAGAACACCTGCTTGCCATGCAAATGTCCTGGGTTGGATTCTCACGCCACCCTAAGATTTTTTTTTATTATTCACTTATTAGCATCTAGCTCGAATTTTCGCTCACAATGAAGGACGCCGAGACCAACGCCAACACCTGAATTTCTGCAAAACGAGCTATTTGACCACGCTGAAACAATTTTCCTTGTATTAGTAAATTACGCTTTGCCATACCAAAATCTCAACGCTTGCCACGAGCAAGAGCACAAAAAAAATGTGTGTGGCAATGCCACTTTGAAACTCCCGAACCAATCGCCATTGCATAATAGTGTTTGACGGTGTCTGATGTAGCCTGCGTAGTTGTTAATCGGTAAAAATTAAGTACATTGCCCTCTCAGGTTGCCTAGGGACTTAGCATACCAATATTTCAATGAATTTCACTGAGCGAATGTCTCCAAAATATGAAGAAATCACTTTAAAGTCCTTGACGTCAGGCGGGGACGTTTCGGCGCGTAATTTAATAACGACAGCTTCACTTTGAGTTTCTCTTCTAGCTATATGCCTATGATGGTTAAATTAGCATTAGTGGCTTCAGAGTGAAAGTTATCAATCTAAACCCATTCATTATTTCACTTTAGCGTCCCTTTAAGGTCCAAGTGTCGAGTTTTCACTTCATTGATATGTGTAGTGAACGCCCGTCTAGAATTGTAGGTGTGCATTTCCGATTATACAGTGAAGAAATACACGTGATTAGTTTTGGCATGTCAGCTGTGTGGAAACTACCAGGAAATATTCCACCGAGTAAAGTCACCGAAAATAACAATTAGAAGTTCTGCTGAAGCTTTATGCTTGTATTTTGGTCTCGTTTTCCTGACAGGCATTAGATGTAGGCAGTGAACCTAGCGAGTGCGAATTATCTAATGTGGTGACTGTGTGTTAGAGTGAGCATAAAAATAGTGCTGAGAGAGATGGCAATTTTCAATTAGATTCCCGGAGATGTTAGCCTGGTTTACTGCCGGGCTTGTTACTCCAGGTGTCGGGTGATGTCTATGATATCTACAGTGATCACATGTACACACTAACAATACGTGCAGTCACAAGCACACATATATATACACAAAGATTCATTTACAAAGTTTCTTTCGGGCTAGTATTTCTCAAAAAATTGGATGTTCAAAATGTGGGACACAACCGCACCTTCGGCAATGGATTCCAAGATGCCATGACGCAGTTTTTTTGACGTTGCACTGGTGTTCCCTAAAGAAGCACTGACATTGAATTCATGCATGAAAATATTTTTAAATCCTCGAGAAATTATCCAACCCCTAGTTGTGATCCGTGGCTCAGAATGCAAAGGAGGGACTAATAACTATCTTTCATATTGATTAACATGACTAGTATCGAGCACGATTCAAAACGGGTGGAAAGCCTACGAACTTGTAGCGCTGGCAGCGCTGCCTCGCGGCCACCTACTCACAGTGGCGTAGCCAGGGGTGGCACATCGGGCCCGTGCCCCCCCCCCCCCCCCCCCCGAAATTTTTTTCGCCATGACATACAGAGCCAAAAATGACCATTTCAAGGAGGTGCCCTCACCGAAATCATGGAGGTGCCCCCCACCCCCCGAAATGCATTTCTCTCTACGCCCCTGCCTACTCACCGTGCCACAACTGATCGCGTTAAACAGAAAGAGGTGATGTCAGGTTCAGCTGCTATTTCGTCTAATAGTTGTCACCAGCACCACCCTCGTCGCCGTCAACAGTGTCGACAAGTGATGAAGGCAATATTCTGGAATTTGGAATCGCCGGATTCACGACTTCGCGATTCATTTCAGTTTGGACACTTTGCAAATCAGTGATTTAGAAATGGACGTCGTACCAGCGATGCAAAATTGCATTCACATCCACGTTTGGACCATGCTTAGCCATATTGCTTCAGACAATTTCGGCGTGTACGGCATTCCGGTACGCAAGGGTTTACGGAATATGGGGTTACCGTACGACGATATTGACATTAGAGGTGTGCACGGGCTTCGGGTAGCCCGAGAGTCGAGCCCGGCCCGGCCCGTGGGCTGGGCTCGGGCGGGTCGCCGTCTTCTCATCTCAGGCTCTGGCAGGGCTCGGGCTACATTGTTTTTTGTCGGGCGGGCAGTGCCAGATGCAAAGCCCGAATCAAGCCCGAAATATACACCAGAACACAACGAGTTCAGTGTGTGCCGCCATATTTAGGCAGCACGTCCCGCCATCTGTCGCAAGTGCGGCGAAGCAACACCATGAACTGCCATGCTAGCAGACGCTCCGCAAATCAAACGCGAAACTTCTAACCCGAGTCCAGCTGTAAGCATATTTCGCGCTTTTCCTTTCTAGGAAATTTGTGCTCTTTTCTTGTGAAACGTCGAGAAGACCTTCCTCGAGAGTCCGGTATGTCTACAGCACGTAATAGCAGACTGAGGAAGCAGTTTCATCAGGTACGTACTATCGCGATGAAAAGAAACGCGAACCGAGGAAAGCGCAGCTTTCTACTCAGTCGAACTGTGACATGCCTTGACTGTCTCTAGCCAATACTTGTACTTTCAGCCGGCGTCAGTGTAGCGCTTGAATCCCGCTCCAGGTTGCGCTCATGCACCGCATATGCTGATAATTTGCCAGTCATGCCTGGCACTCGGAACACACGCGCGGTGCGAAAGTTCCTGCCAGAGCAAAATTTTATAGCGGTACGGTGACGCAGGCTGAAAGCACATATTCGCCTAGCGACCGTAAAGCATGCCGCAGTTCGACTGAGTCGAAAGCCACGCTTTCCGCTGTTCACGTTTGTTTGTATCGCGATAGTACACCGTTACATTTGTACTAAACGTGCGCAGTTTGCGTGCACGCGTGAGTCGCAATATCTCCCATTATTGGCATGCGGCCTGCGAAAGAGTACGACAATGATTTGGTGCCGCATACTACAGGCATACTGCACGCAAATTACTGCTGTAAAGTGAAATAGCTGGCGTCACGCTTGAATACACGCAGTAAGTGTACTTACTCGTACACTTTTACTGGGCTCGTATAGCTTTTTCTGTTGATTGCAATTATCCGCTGGCAGCGGAGCTCGGCGTTTTTCGTTGCGGATGGAAATTTGTGCTGTCTGAAAACACTGCGCCGGCGCGATTCCCGCGTCGTGTTGCGATCTTCAAAGACAGTGCTGAGTAATATCTTCCTCTTGCGCTGATTGTTTTCGCATCCAAAGACGGCGCAGTGGTGACTAGGCTACTTATTGTAAGCGGAAGCGGCGTGAACAGGGACTTTCTCGCATTTTAATGTCCCAGGGATGCCGCTTGCCGTGTTAACTTGGTGTAGTAGATACACGCCTTGGCAGTTCCGAACAACGTGGTGTGTGGGTGCGAGAGTATGCCGCCGGGTGCCTAGGCGCCTGAGTGCGTGATAGGCGTGCTCCGGTCTATAGACGTTGTGCCGGAACTGTTTTTTACAACGTAGCGCCTTCTTTGCAGCCGCCCACCACCCCCTTTCTTGTTTCTGCTTTCGTTTAGCCACTTTAAACGCAAGGGGAGAGGGTGAAGTCACGCAAGATGAGCTTTGTGATTATCTATACTTGGAATAACCCCTTCTCCTACATCTGAGGTGATAAACTTCTGGAAGAACAATCAGTCCAAATATTCCAAGCATGCTTTGCTTGCGAAAACGATATTGGCAATTCCGGCTACCAGTGCGAGCAGCGAATGTACCTTCAATTGGGCAGTATATATGACGCGGGAGCGCCGCACTTCCCTGAAAACCCGAACGATTGGACAGCTTATTTTTACACAGCTAGTAATCGGTGCATATAGCGAGTGTCGTGTGTTTTTTGCGTATGTTTCTTTTCGATGTCAATCAAAATCAATCAAAAAACTTTATTATTCATATGAAGATGACACAGCAGTTATTTTATAAAGGCAGGGCCCCGTAACTCGCATAGGAGTTGTGAAGGGGGCCCTGATGTCATATTCTGTTATACAAACAAAGAGCGCGTGAGAAAAGTGTATGATGCTAGAAAATATGAGACATTCTCATCATAGAAGGGACGAGAGTATAAAAGAACGTAGGTTAGTTTTATAACAGGTAAATGACTGTGATTCTGTTAGGTCTGTGGGTAGTTTGTTCCAAAGATGTGATGCGGTATGCGTGAATGTAAATATGTTGAACAAAATGTCACATTATTGCAAGAACGATATCTTGGTTTCGAAGCAAACCTTCATAATGTCAGGCCGGACCGGGCCGGGCCCAGACTTTTTTTTTTGTACGTCGGGCCGGGCGGGCTCGCAGCCCTCTAGCGTCGGGCTCGGGCGGGCTTTCGACGCAGTGCGGGCCCGGGCCGTGCTCGGGCTATAAAATTCGGCCCGTGCACAGCTCTAATCGACATGTTGTTACGCTTTGGACAACCACAAAGATAAATACGTACTTTTCTTTGTTTTATTCTGATGCCTGTGATGTGATTGGATGTTGGAGACTGGTGCTGCCTACGAAAACTTGAATGCTTAGTTACTGCTCTGAAAAACCCTCCGTTCGAAGCCTCAATCCATTTACAGGCAACATCGGTAGGGCATGAGTCGTTCAGGCCTTACTGCACGCTTGTCTCAACGCTGTACAAAAGGGCAGCCACGTGTGTTCAGCATTCACCAGGCCTGAAAGTTGCATTGGAAAGAGCTTCGCGCATTATGAAGTTCGTAAACAAGGGTATTGAATCGTGAGCAATGTGGCAATAACAAAATAGGAAGGGTTTTGTACGACAGAATACTACAGCACATGACCTGAAGATTTTTCTCGCCCACAAAGCAATTTATTTAGAATCAATGCCTTGTTTTCAAGCATTGAAAGACGCAAAATGATCGGTGCCATCGTAGCATCGTTTTCGAAACTGCTTCCACGCGCCGCGCTGACTTAATTGCATTTCTGTTTGGTTGCTGCTCACAACGTCACGGGTTCGATACCGGTCATGGTGGCCGCGTATTGATAAAGGCGAAATAAAAATTCTTCATTGTGTTGTGCGATGTAAGCCCTCGTTCAAGAACAGTACGTCATATTTATTAATCCACAACCCTCCACTACGGCATCCTTCATAACCTGAGTCGCTTCGGGACGTCAATGCCCCGTAATACACATACGGCTTCCAAAATGTTTTTACACAAGCATGGCTGGGCTTGTAGACGCAACTATCTGGGTGTTATCCTGCTTACTACAGCATTTTTATTGCGATAGCAATTATATGGACACTCTCGGCTGCTTTTCGTCGCCGGCGTTGGCGTCGCCGTCATGCTCCGTATATATATATATATATATATATATATATATATATATATATATATATATATATATATATATATATATTAAAGGCACGAAGAAAAATATCTTCCGACGCGCCGAATCGAACGGGCGACCTCTCGCTCCGCAGCGCGCGACGCTAATCGCTGCGCCGCGCCGCGCACATGCTACAGCATACTAACGGCGAGCTATTTATATACAACATTCGCCGCTGGCGGTACGCATATCTCGGGGGGGGAATATCAGCGTGTTCTATGCCTTACGAGCAAACGAGCGAGATGGCGCAAAGTGCGCGCTCGGTGCCCCACTCGTTGCGACGCGCTCCCCTTCCCAACACCCCGACTTGCATTTTGGCCTGCCGGGCGTAGTCGTCTTTGCCCGGGTGCGCTTGCTTGCTTGCTTATCTTGGGGTGGGGACATAGGAGCAGATTTACGTCCTGTGCTTTCGCCGGGAAGATCGTGTTTAGGTTACAAAGCGCATAAAGGTCACTTCGCTCGCTGCAGAGGCCCCGTTTCCGAAAGACTGTTCCAACTCAGTGAAGTAACAACTGTGACACTTGTTAGTTCGCGCTCGTCCTGTGTATACCTGTGCGTACGTTTCGTGCGTCCTTTGCGCTTGAACAGTGCGCTCCATGTTTCGATCTGCTTGCCGTTCTTCGCGTGAAATGTTAATTTGTTGCTATCGCATTCATTGCTTCGCCCTTGCAGCGAAACTGTGACTTTTTTTCGAAATGTGGAATTCAGCCTCAGTTCTCTGTAGTTCGGTTACACACATACATACTACATGATAACAGGTAGGGCATTGTGGCACTGGATTTCGCCTTTTGATTCGTCTACTTACGCAGCCGTGCAAGTGCAATGAGCACTTTTCGACAGTTCCATTCTCCTTTACGACGCGCCATGCTTGGCACTGCTTGGACAGTGCTCAGCTGGCATCAACCGTCGCCGCGACGAGAACAATGCCGTCGCTGCCGTGGCGGCGCTTTACTGCCTTGAAAAACTTGAGGTGCATGGGGTACGCGTCTCCAATCTTGTAACACTTAAACTGTTCTCTCGTGTAAATGCAAACTCCTTCAACGAGGTACCCACAAATATATGCTGCTGTCACGGGGAGCAGATTCCTTGGGCCCGACATGAAGGCGAACGAAGTATTCGCCCGGTATCGGCCTTGAGCCTCGGCCTCAAGCTTCTTGATGCAGCTGCTTGACATAACTTGGTATTACAAGCGTACCATTACGGCACCCCACAAACACAAACTCAGATACAAGCCGTGAGATCTCTCTGTGCCACCGGATCAATCAGCGTTAAACATGACCGGAAATCCTTCACCTGAAGCTGCGTGGAGCAGCCAATGAGCGCCAGGGGCTTGTTTGTAAACAGCGAAGAGGTGTAAAACCTAACTGCTAATACCAGTCGATTCAAGCTAGGCTATTAATTTAAAATGAGACATTCGGTCGAACGCTTTCGCAAAGTCTATGAATATTCAGTAGGCTTGAAGTTTAGAATCAATTATGCCAGCGAAGTCATGGCCTATTTCCAAATCTTGCGTTACCGCGGATAGTGCTACACGGAAACCCAGCTCCTTAGGGTACACTATATTTTTATACTCATAGTTGGGCTCGACGGGCACTACCTGTACTAAAAAGTAATTCTATTCATTTACCACGTCCAGTGCCTAGCTATTTATTGCAAAGCGCTGTTCTCTTCCGAAACTCATGCATAGTACTTTAGTTTACTTAGGACAGGTAGTGACCGCGAACCATGAGGCTGAAGTAAGTCAAAGAATAAGAATGGGGTGGATCACATTCGGCAGACATCCTCAAATCAGGAATGGTAGTTTACCCTTATCCCTCAAGAGGAAGGTAATAAGTTTATAACAGCTACATCTTACCGGTACTTACCTACGGAGCAGAAACCTTAACACTTGCGCAGAGGGTTCAGCTTAAATTAAGGGCGACGCAGTAAGCAATGGAAAGCAAAGTGATACCTGTAACCTTAAGGGACAAGAAGGGAGCAAAGTCAGGCTGCAAAAGGGTGTTAAGGACATCTTAGTCGAAATCAAGAAGAAGAAATAGGCGTAGGCAGGGCACGTAGCACGTCGGTAAGATAACCGCTGGTCATTAATAGTAATAGACTGGATTCCAAGAGAAGGTAAACGAGCGAGCTGAGACAGAAAGTTAGGTGCGCATATGAGATTAAGAAGTGTGCGGTTATAACATGGCCGCAGCAAGTCCTGGACCGGGCTGATTGGCGGAACATAGGAGAAGCCTTTTTTTTGCAGTGGGTGAACTCAGTTTGATGGTGCTGATGATGATGGTGGTGGCGATGATTATGATAATGATGATATTGTTAAACTCCAGGTAATCTATGGTGGCCTTGTTTAACAAATGCTCTATTACAACAAACAGTTACTGATATGGGTCGATGCGCTGCCACAACAAATTCATTGCCACTTTTATGGACTCTTCTAGCGTGTAGCCAATTAAAATGAATGGCGGCATTTTTGTGTAAATATTTTAAACAAAAAAGGGGGGTAAGTTGCGCTTTAGCGAAGCATTACTGTCAGCACCTGGGATTTCTGAGTATTCAGGTGTAAAATATTTGATGTATTCGCGTCTTCCGGGACCCGGATTGACCTGGGCTTGTTTGGCGAGTATTCAGCGTGGGGCTCACCATTGGAAAAGCTGGCGCCACCGTCACTGTGACGTGGTAGGCAAAATCAGCAGTTGCATCATCCAATTCGGGAGCACCAACGCGTGGTGAAAATAAGAAACTTATAATGACACCTGCTTTGTAACTCTTATCAAATAGGGAGTTATTTTCAGGAGGCTTTCGACTTGGGCTTGTTGGTGATTCATCTTGACGGGAACTGATGCGCACAAAAGACAGGGTCAAAAGAAGGAACATAGACGGACAGACGAAGCGCTTCGTCTGTTCATCTATGTTCCTTCTTTTGTTCATGTCTTTTGTGTGCATCAGTTTCCATCAAAAAGTTATTTCCACTTCGGCTGTGCGCTTGACAACACTTCGAAGCACTGCAATATTCCGCCTCTGTCTTTGAAGGCGTCTGATACGCTTGTCCAGTACTCAGTGTCACTGTGCAGGGTGTAGGCAACGGCGCTCGGTGTCAACTGCCACATGTGTCCACACTTGCGTAAAGCTTGGATATCGAAATTTTAAAATTGTTAACATCCATCGGCTAAACACGCGGTTACAGCGAGCACTACCGCGAGCAAGCCTTCTGCGATGAGCAGCAGAAAACACTCCCTGAGATGCTCGCCCGTGTCCGCTGGCCAGCTAATGACACTTTTCTCCTGCACGCTGGCTCATACGTTGCCCACCTCTGTATAGTCACCGAGGCGTGACGTGGACGAAGAGAGCACTCGGCGTCTTCAAGGTTAAACTCTTTATTTGGCCAAACTTGTGGACGCTTAACAAAAACTCAATTTACAGCAAGCAGTGCACGCACTACACCGATGTCGGCACACAGAGCGCCGGTCGTCGAAAAACTGATCCGCGGCAAGGTGCGTAGGCACTTATACAAGCGGCATCGAACATTTCAGCATTATCGCTGGTGGTTCGTTTCTTCGAGAATAAACTCAATTGTTCGCGTTTGCGCGCTCAAGCCTATCCGATGATCCTGAAATAATCTGGAATGCTCCCAGAAATTCTAGCGTCATGCAACGCAGTATCGACTCGTGCAATGGGCCAGTAACATAAAACGTGACAAAGGAGTGTGGCATTATTGATCCCAAAATTAGCTTTATTCCCAAATTTAAGTTGGCCCATCCCAAATATATTCGTTTTCTATGGAGCCGTATGTATATTCTTGTCCGAAAGGTGTCACGCCTATGCGTCACAGACACGATTTTGCCACTAAAATTGCTGAGGATGTTGGGCATTACTACTTCGCATTGCGATCTGTACACCTTGTTTTCACTTCACTTTGCAGCTACTTGGTGCCATAACTTCTGTTTTTCACTGCGATTCCTAGCTCGTGCGGGTCCTTGTTTACAGCCGTTGTTTGGAGAACTAGTCCAGTGCACCTTGTTATCGGACACTTCTGTACCTTCGCGTCGCACGATGTCAGATGTTTCGTACCGTAGACCATTTCTCCATCTAACAGCAGTATCGGAGTCAATGGTCTTACGTTTTGGTCCACGCACATTTTGATTTTATGGATACTGCCAAATTCTTTGTAACGTAAAGGTAGAAATCATGTTGAAAAAGAATGCACGACGCACAGCCTATGATCATGTTTGCCTTAGCACCAACCAATGAACGCACTAGATTTTTTTTCAAAAAAGGAAGCAATGGGAAATTGCTTGCTGAGGAGGCCGATAAACGTAGAGTGCGACGTCACTTGAGTAATTAGGAAACGTCAAAGAACATAGTAGCAAAAAAAACAATCCTGCGGCACGCAAAAGTCGCCATTGGCGCCACTTTGCCTCAATTCTTAAGAAATTCTTTCTGAAAAGCTTTATTATTATCCACGCTGCAACGGCTCCTAATATGTAAAGCTGCGGCCGCGCGATCGTGCTGAGACTTGATCCTCACATGCCCTATTTATTTATACAGACAGACGAATGCAAAAATGTATGTCACATGGTTAATTCGCCCGCATCGATTTCCAGTTTTTCGCGCAAGCAGCTTCTTTAGGGATACCCTATCGCGGCGACCGAGTGCAATGTGAGCTCAATGTACATTTTCTGGAAACAAAGAGCCCTGGTGTACAATTCTGTACTTGTTTTAGTCCAAAACTATTCTTTTGACTCTAAATACCTCCCTCGTTTAGAGGGCATTTACAGAAATGTTCAAGAAGGATTCCGTGTTGGGTTTTCGTAGATCGCCTGCAGATAAACCTATGAGGAGCGTGCCGGCGCTATCTTACCAAGAACGCAAGAGAGGCGCGCTCACTAGAGGGCGACTCCGTAAGTCCTCGCCCCCAATACTCTCATGCGTGTCACTGTAAAAGACTTCCTTAAGATTCAAGCCTAGGATCAACGGGTCGATGAACAATACTTTGGGGTGGAATTATTAATAGTAATGATGTGCACAGTGCTGACAATTACAGCAAGCACGTGTATTTTTTATGGAGGTATGCATGAGCGTTGACGTACATAATGCATTTCCCGGTAAAGTATTTACGTGCTATCTTGCATTCTCAAACAATGCACTTGTAGTCTGGCCTGATCTGCTCCTTGTACCTCTTTCTTTGTATCGCCGCCTCCATGATTATTACAAATAAAATTAATTTTATTTATTCTGCCCAGATCTTCACGATGAAATATAATAAGGCTTTCAAATTTAGTTTAAGAGCAATCAGTTTAAATACAAACAGCCAACAAGCAAAAGTTTGCTGATCAATTGCTTTTTGCGCATTTTCAGACAAAATTGAGTGAAGATACAAAATTAGATGCATAATAATCAAGACCATGCTATGGAATTTCTTGATATCACTAGTATGGAAATGTTTACGTTTACACGTCATGACGATACGCATATTAGGGTTGAATCCTTTGTGTAAGATCTACGCCAGTGTTTTTTGTTGTATTTTGCTATATATTTCAGTCATACAACGAAGTCATCATTCACGGACATCGACAATGACGCGACGTCAAAGCACAAACACTGGCCTTTAATGGTGCATGAGAATACCGTTCGAAACCACTTACAGCTGTGTTATTGATGCCGGCTATCGAAAAATTAGGACAATAGGATGTTTATCTGCATATGTAAGTTCGACCTTTTCATGAGAGTACAATGGTAAAATCAAAACGGACTCTGAAGCAGTCTAAATTTGTTGTTAAAATACCACACTGATGACGTTTCAGCTCAAGACATATATCTTTTGAAGATAGGAATGTTAATGGGAAAATCTTATTAGCTATGCGCTGATTCTTTTTATAGTTCACGAATATTGATCGACCCCATCAGTGTGCACAAACACCTTGCGAAAGCAGGTATTGCTTAGCTAGCGTGTCATTTACATTTATTTAAAATACTCTTAATCTCATAACGACCATTTTAATTAGACGTGTAGACTGGAACGTGAGAGGAATGCAGAAGCCACTCTTCTGAGCAATCAGATCAATAAAGCAAAATACTGCAGTTAAACAGTTTCGTAATGCCGACTAGCGCTGTGGTGAGCTGGTAGACTGCTCGTAGACTGCTCCAGAAGCTTGTACAAGCGCTACATGCTGTTCATCTCAATTGTCTTACGAGCAGATAAACTGCCCACGTGCCGCGTTCAATAAACACACAACAGTGTCAGATACACCGCACAACAAAGGCAGACAGGCATAAGAGAAGTGTGTATACGATAAATCTACATCAAGCAAGATTGTGTGCGGCCCAAAGTACGTTAGCAGCAATATCCCGGCTGCTTAATTTAGTTTCACAATCAGTATTTCTAAGGTTTGCTCAAAAAACTAACATGATCAAATTTTGCGCACGTCTTGTGTCTCTGAAAGCGCTTCCCCGCACGAAAGTACACTCCACTGCTTCGAATCCATAGAGTTTCCCAATAATAATTAGAACTCTGGCACTGGGATTGTTCAGCCACCATGGAAATGATAGGTAGTACATGGATTTGCTTTATCTTCATGCTTTCGGCTTCGAACGCACTTGTGGCTTTGTTTATTTTTGTGCTTTGTCGTTGGTTTCGCATTAAAGAGTGGATCGTTGTGAACTTCGTGAGCCGATTTAAATTGGTGAGCCGAAAAAGTTAAGGTGGTGAAGGGGAACAGCTGAACATTTGCTCAACTTTTTCTTGCAACAAAGCGGCTCCAGCCCTCATGGAGCCAAACGGAGTCGAAAGAACGAAGTTTAGAGAAATCCGTGCGCTACCCATCATCCCCGTGCTGGCTGGCCATGCGCTGCAGCTTTCATAGACACTAGCGCCATAGTTCCTTCTAGGGCATTTATAGGAAACTCTATGATCGAAGCACCAGAATATTTCTAAGAATTAGGAGCGCTTTCCTAATCGGGGGCGAGCGAAGCTTGGTGTGTGTTTGCTTTCCGTTCTATTTTTCGTTCTTTCCATCACAATTTCTATGCTTCCTCCTAACTTTTTCCTTTCTCCATGTCGGATATTGGGCTTTCACCTACATGATCAGCAGCGCAACACTTCAGCTTTTACAGGGAAGAACGACAGCCATACGCGCAATAATGAAATCCAACAACGAAAAGTAGGAATGAAGTTTGGAAACGTTAACTGACAGGTAAGCTGGATAAAAGATCACATTCCTATATGAGAAATGGCTCATCACCAACGAGCCCTCAATAAAGTGAAGACCAGAGAGCGAGCACCGATCTGATTATGAGGAAGCCAATTCGTGAGTTATCGCTGAGAAGGAAAGTCTGGGAATTAAGGATCGCATTCCAGAACAGATACTCGGGTCTAATCGAGGAAACCGACCCCTCAGCGTTGACGCGATAAATGATAAGCTGACGAGTATTGTTACAGTGGGTGCCCCAAAAACACGGAGGTGCAGTTATTAGACAGGATACAGGCAAACTCTCCCAGGAGACGAAAATCCTTATTATGAAACGTTGAAGCATGAAAGCCTCAAACCCAACAGACATTGATCAGTGAATCAGCGTAACCTAGCCGATATAAGAAGGTATAATATGTAAAGCAGTGAGCATGCTCTAAAGAACGGATGAAGCCTCGAAGAAGTGAACAGCAAACTGTACCCAGGAAAAAAGCAGTTGTCGGCACGAAGCAACAAGAAAGGCAGCGCAATTACCAATATGGATAGGATAGGTAAAAGTAGCTTAGGAGTTTTACAGAAATATGTACAATAGCCAGGACGATCATGGAAGAAGTAGCTGTAGCCCAGTGCAATCGGACATTCCACTAGTAACGACAGGGGATGTAAACTAAACCTTGGAGGGAATGCAAGGAGGAAGAGCCGCTGCAGAGGATCAGATAACCACAGATCTGTTGAAAGACGGTGTACAGATTGTGTTAAAAGAAACTTGCCACCCAGTATGCGAAGTGCCTCTGTGCTGAGAATATCAGAACTTTGGAAGAATACTAAGATAATGTTAATCCATTAGGAAGGGGATGTCAAGAACCAATACAATTAAGACCACCTTAGAATTCAATCAAACAAATGACCAAGCAGTATTTCATGCAGGCTAGTCGACAATAGAACATATTCATACTATCAATCAGGTGATAGAAAAATGCGCGGAGTGTAAGCAACCCCTACATATAGCCTTCATAGATCACGAGAAGGCATTTGATTTCGTCAAGAAATGGCCAGCCATGCAGGCACCGCGGAATGAGGGTGCCCACGAATCATATATAAAAACACTGGAATAAATCTACACACGCTGGGAGGCGGCACTCACCAGCGACAAGCTTTCCGACCAGCTTTGGGCCGTCCGGCAAGCCGAAGATGCCGCCCGGGTCCAAGGACTTCCCGCCGTCATCTGAGGCACCGCCATCATTGACGGAGAGTGGGACGGAACAGGGGGGCAATCACCTCTTCCCCCCGCCTCGTCCGAAGGAGCCGGACTTCAAATAAAGTTTATTCATTCATTCATTCAGGCTCCGCAGTCACCATAGTTCTTCGTAAAGAAAGCGCAAAATATCCAATAAAGAAGGATGTAAGGGAGGGAGACACTATCTCCCCCAATGCTATTCACGGCGTGCTTACAGCAGGTTTTCAGACGCCTAGAATGGGAAGAGTTAGGGATACCAACCTTAATGGAGTGTACCTTAGTAACCTGCTATTCGCTAATGAAATTGCATAGATGAGTAACTCAGGGCACGAAGTGCAGCTCATATAATTGCGGAAGTGGCCAAAAACACATAATGGTTGGTCTGAAAAATAATATTGAAACATGCTATCGGAGAGTAGAGGATGATGACAAGAACGAGGCTGCACTGGCTCGCTAGCAGCTCGGTGAACTGCTTTTCGCCCTCAGCTGTACCTCTCGCAATCATTCCGCATACTGTAAATAAACGCTTTCCATCGTCACTATTGTGGTGGAGGTGCGGGGTAAGCCTACTACTGCGAAGCGAGACCGGAGTGCAGCTGTCTACTAACAACAGAACCGCAACAGTTTGAGCTTCGCCGCAGCCGTTGACTACCGGGCTTGGCACCACTACCACAACAAATGAGCTCAGATGGAGACATCCAGCAGCCGTCCGCGAGGGCGTCGCCTTACCACTACAGAGAGCCGCGCACCTTCCCAGGGAAATCGGGCGATGACGCGGAGGAATGGCTCAGCCACTATCAACGGCTGAGCCGAGCCAATGGGTAGGGAATTCCCGCGAGCCAGTTACTGCACGTGGGTCTATTTCTCCTCTTCACTGGGTTTGTATAGTTCCAGAATCCCGAGGACACTTTGACAACTTGGAAATAATTTAAGAAATAAAGAAATGTTTTGGAGACCCCGCGACGAAGAAGAAACACGCGAGCCAAATGTTGTCGCAAGAGAGCTCAAGCTTCTGGTGAGACTTGCACAACGCATATTGAAGAGGTACTAAAATTGTGCAAGTCTGTCGATACCCACATGGCGGAAGAAGACAAAGTGAGTCACATTCTCAAAGGAACTGCGGAAGATGTTTATGACTTCCTTATCGGCAAGGAGAGTCGAATCTGTGGTCGATGTGTTCAAGCACTGTCGCGCCTTTAAGGCCCAAAGACATCGCCGCATCACTTCAAAGTTTGGACGCCTGGCTATCGTCACGATGGTCTCCACTGGCTGTCTATCTTTGCCAAGACTCATTACCTTCCGACCGTTCTTCAACAATTCACCTCATTATATGCGAAGAACTTCATCGCCACGTTTCTGTAACCTTGAACGCGACTCACAGTGCGATACTCCACCCGCAAACATTACTGCAGTCAGTTTCGACTAGCGCAGCTATTACAACTGCGGTCTACCGCTGAGGGCTCCACCACAGATGTCTTATGTCGAGCCGCCTTATGCCTCCCGCGACCGCAGCAGCCACAAGAGCCGCCACCCACTTCGTTTTGTTTCTGAGTGGGAACAGTGTGTTGCGTACCCTGGGCACTCCAGTACGTTCGCTGTACCTTGTGAACTACCAGTGCGGTGTTCGCAGACACGCGGCCGTTTTTGCCCAACCTGACTTCGTCCGTGAGCGACATTTCCTGGGCGATTCGCGAAGTTTGCACGGCGAAGACAACAGACCGATTACATCTACCCGCACACCAACCGAACTGTCGAGCGGTACACCTACCGGCCGAACATACGGATCGATTCGCCCGTGTCTACGCGCAGCTTCACGCCACCTAGCTCGCGTCAGCCTCGGTCACCATCTCCTCAGCCCCGGCCACGGCTTTCATCCCCGCCACCGGGAAACCTATCCGGCGCGGCCGACGGAGGCGAGGTCGCAGAACGTACCACTTTTCACCAATGTATGTGGCCACCCGTTTCTATTCCTCAAATTAAGGTCCATGTACTTGTTGACAATGTTCCAACGATGGCATTCATAGATACTGGTGCAAGTGCTTTTGTGGTGGGTTTTCTTTTAATAAGCGACTTGGCCTCAAGGTAGCGTTGTATTGGGACAAACCTTCAACTTTTCGGGCAGGGAGCGGCACGTTCTTGTGTTGAGTCGGGGTCAGCCTCATGTCTGTATGTGTTGGCGCTAAAACGTTCAAGGCGGAATTCGCAGTACTTACTCATTTTACGTACGACGTCATTCTTGGCATAGACTTTTTACGAGAGCGTCATGCGATCGTGGATTGCGGCGCAGGTGAAGCTCTGTTGTCCACTCTCACCCAGAAGCCTGATTGTGAGCAGGGCAACCTCATTGTAGCTAAAGATCCCCTTCTACCGGCGTAGTCCACGACCAGCGTACTAGTCAATGCTTCGGAAACAGACTCGAGTTCCGTTCACGCGACATTATAATTGAGCCGTTACCCTTGCCTGCGTTGTATCTCTCACAGGCGAGAAAGCTGAATTATGGGTGATGAACAGCTCACCCCAGTCGACTGTACTCCCGGCGTGTATGCCTGCTTGAAAAGCAGAGCAGTATCTGAATTGGAACCTGAAGCGATCCTGCAAAGACGGACCCCGATGAAACCTTCGGTATGGAATCTGAATTCTTAAATCTGATTAGTAAGTCCATTACCTCGAAGAAGCGCAGAGCCTTGGTCGCACTACTGGTGAGGTGTGCTAAAGCATTTGACTTTGTACAGAAGGAGCGTATACCCCAAGTGCCAAGCACACGGGCTCATCACAAGATCAACGCTGGTTCTGCGCATCTTCTCCGACAAAAGCCTTATTGGGTTTCCGTGTCTGTATGCAAAGCTACTGCAGAGCAAGTTAGCGGGATGCTAGCCGCTGCTGTCTCTGAATAATCGCCATGTCCCTGGGCTGTGCCTGTTCTCTTGCTGAAGGAAAATAATGGGTCCTGGAGGTTCTATGTTGACTATAGGCGTCTTAACTCTATAACCTAGAAGGACGTGTAGCCGCTTCCTCGCATCGATGACGTCATGGACTGCCTGAATACAGTACCCTATTTTTCTTCGGCAGACTTGCGATCCGGGTATTGGCAGATTCCCATGGATCCGACTGATAAAGAAAAGACGGCTTTTGTTACGCCAGATGGTTTATTTGAACTTATTGTTATGCGGTTCGGCTTGTGTAATGCCTCGGCAACATTTGAACGTTATACGGACACCGTGTTGCGGGGCCTGAAGCGGGAAATCCGTTACCCGGAGAATGGGGTTGTCTTTGGCCAAACATTTGAGGAACATATTCATCGCGAAGACCTTCTTCTAACCTGTTTGGAGAAAGCTGCCCAGACATTGAACTATAAAAAATGTCATTATGGTAAACGTGAAACACTGGCTTTAGCACACCGTCTAGACAAAGCTAGCGTTAGGCCGCACCTGCAGAAATTTGACGTCATCAGCAACTTGAAGCAGCCGCATGCAGTCTCTCCGAGAGCTGCGAAGCTTTCAGGGCCTATGCTCTTACTTTCGCCGCTTCGTGCGAAATTTTGCTGAAAAGGTCCAGGTAGTTACTGATTTGCAGCAAAACGATGGCCCTTTCCACTGTACACCTAATTGCGAGTCAGCATTTAAGCAACTCCAATTCGTCCTCTCTTCCGGGCCACTAATACGCCGCTTTGATCCTTATGCTCCCACGGAAATGAAAATCGATGGCAGTGGAGTTGGCCTCGGTGCGGTGCTCGTTCAACGCCATAACAATGCTGAACACGTGGTCGTCTATGCAACCCGATCACTGAAAAAGTCAGAGACCAATTACACATTAGCAGAATTTTGTTGCCTTGCCATCGTTTTTGCCATACACAAGTTTCGCCCATACATCTACGGTCGTCGCTTCTCAGTTATGACCGACCATCATTCTCTTTGATCGTTGGTTGGCCTATGCGACCCATATGAACGACTTGCGCGATGGGCCCTGCGCTTACAAGAGTTTGACTTCACAGTATTCTACAAGAGCGGTGACCGCCACGCAGGCGCTGACTGTCTTTCGCAGCTACCTCGATCGACGATGGAGTGCTACACTGGCTACTTCGACCAGTACATCTGATCCATGCGAAAAAAAAATAATAATTTAAAGAAAACGTTAGCCAACGGGCTATGCTTCCATCAAAATATTTCCCGGCCACGGCGGCCGCATTTCGATGGGGGCGAAATCCAAAAAAAACACCCGTGCGCTTACATAATAGGTGCATGTTAAAAAACACCGGGTGGTCAAAATTAGTCAGGAAGCCATCCGCAACGACGTCTCTTGTAATCAAATCGTCGTTTTAGAGCGTAAATCTTCAGTAATCATCCTCGGTAATCCTGCTGACAACAATGCTGAACAATGCTGAACACGTGGTCGTCTATGCAACCCGATCACTGAAAAAGTCAGAGACCAATTACACATTAGCAGAATTTTGTTGCCTTGCCATCGTTTTTGCCATACACAAGTTTCGCCCATACATCTACGGTCGTCGCTTCTCAGTTATGACCGACCATCATTCTCTTTGATCGTTGGTTGGCCTATGCGACCCATATGAACGACTTGCGCGATGGGCCCTGCGCTTACAAGAGTTTGACTTCAGAGTACAAGAGTTACAAGAGTTTGACTTCCTCGGTAATCCTCAGTTCCTTGATCTCGCGGCTTTCCGGACAGGCCAACACGAGTACCGTTGCTTAGATTCCAACACGAGTACTGTTGATTAGAATGACCCCGAAAATTCAAGCTCTTTGGCAGTTCATGACGCCGTCCTGTACAGGAAGAATTAGAAGAAATGATTGCTTTTAGATTCTGAGACTTCCTTTCTGGACACGGCGTAAGAATATTCAGGTGTTCACACTGCGCGCGCCTGAGCGGCCACAAAATGTTCGGTCTTCCGGGAGCACACTGCTGCGAGCCGTTAGATGGCGCCACCGCCAACGAAACCAGCGAAGTGGGGCTGGCGACTATGTGGCGACTTTAAATTTCTCTGCCCCCCCCCCCCCCAAGTTTTCGCTCATAGTGGTATGAGTAACGCGCTAAAGTGCGAAGGAAATTTGTTACTTCAGATTAAAAGTTTGAAGTGCACCAGGTTTGAGTATCCGTTTACGTGAAAATACCTCGTACGGAGTGTGAATGTCGTGAAAACGAATCGTCCAGTACTAAAAGCCCATCGAGTTCCGCTTGCATGCACTTGTAGTTTCGTCTGTTCAAGGCATTCATCCATGCCAAAAATAAATGATAACTTAAAGAAAACGTTAGCCAACGCGCTATCCTTCCATCAAAATATTTCCCGGCCACGGCAGCCGCATTTCGGTGGGGGCGAAATGCAAAAAAAGTTACACCACCTCCCGCTAAAGGGAACCATGTGCAGATGCGAAGCTGCGGGCGCTAACGCTTACACTGGCGGCGGCGTTGACGCTGGCGCTCTTCGCAGCGCTGCGCAGGAAAGAAACCTGGGGAGGCCCAAAGCACGCAGTGATGGACCCGTGTTTCCTACTGGAACATTCCGATCGCTGCTAATGGGCAACGAGAGACAGAAGACTCCGACTGGACACAGAGACCCACAGTCCACTTTTAGTTAACGCACACGCTGCGAATTTTTATTGTTCAACAACGCACAGGAGAAATCTCCCACCGGCACCACCTTGCAGGTCAAGATCCAGTGCCATATATATACGGGGTGGCCAGTGAACGGCTGTGCAGCGCCAGCAGTCGGTTTTTTCAATCATGAAACTCGCTAGCAGACGCTGCCTGCGTGGGCGTTGCGAGGCGAGAGACGGGGAGCGTACGAGAGCAGAGCGAGGGCGAGGGGACGCGCATGCACAATGGGTCTGTAAACGCCGCCGGAGGGATGCCTAGAGGAAAGGGAGTGGGGAGGAGAGTGTAGGAGAGCAGAGAGAGCGGGAGGGGACGCGCATGCGCAGTGGGGGTGTGGACACCGCAGGAAGGAATGCCAAGAAGAGAGAGAGGGGGGCGTAGGAGAGGAGAGAGGGGAGGAGACGCGCATGCTCAATGGTGGTGTAAACGCCGCGGGAGGGATGCCTAGATGAAAAAGAATTGAGCGCAAAAAAGGATGGAACACAAGACAAGAAGACGAGCGCTTGTGCGCACAGGAAGGACGGGACACATGACAAGAAGACGACTACACGAGCGCTCATCTTCTTGTCTTGTGTCCCGTCCTTTTTTGCGCTCAATTCTTTTCCATAATGAACCAACGCGCCCACCAAAGCATTCTATTAGGGATGCGTAGAGTAGAGAGGGGGAGCGTAGGAGATGAGAGAGAGGTGGAGAGGACGCGCATGCGCAATGACGGTGTAAACGCCGCGGGAGTGATGCCTAGAGGAGAGAGGGGGAGCGTAGGAGAGGAGAGAAATGGGAGGAGTCGCGCATGCGCAGTGGGGTGTGGTCGCCGCTGGCAGGGATGCTTAGAGGAGAGAGGAGGAGCGTAGGAGAGGATGTATGAGGAGAGAGTTTGCGCATGCGCAGTAAGGGTGGTCAGGCCGCACCCCACCACCACGACCACCACCACCGGATCAAACTCGGCCATAAGCGGCTTCGCATCTAAAACACTCGTGTTTACATAATAGGTGCATGTTCAAAAATTGGCCGCGTATCTGCGTGCTTCGCTGCAAATGTCGTCAAAAGACGATAGTCTTGTGCCGGCCGTACTACTATGTCTTGCCTTGCCTCAGACAGCGCCTACTCTACGTTGAATTGGCCGCATCTCGCTGGCATCGATCAAACAGAGGAGGTGCTGCGCGAGATAAGGACGCCATTGAAAAAAATTACACCATCTCCCGCAAAAGGGAGCCATCTGTAGATGTGAAGCAGCGGGCGCTAACGCTTACACTGGCGGCGGCGTTGACGCTGGCGCTCATCGCAGCGTTGCTCAGGAGAGAAAACTGGGGAGGCGCAAAGCACGCACTGATGGAGTGGTGTTTCCTACTGGAACATGCCAATCGCTGCTAATGGGCAATGAGAGACAGAAGACTCCGACTGGACACAGAGACCCGTAGTAGTTAACGCGCACGCTGCGAATTTTTATTGTTCAACAACGCACAGGAGAAATCTCCCACCGGCACCACCTTGCAGGTCAAGATCCAGTGCCATATATACGGGGTGGCCAGTGAACGCTTGTGCAGCGCGAGCAGTCGGTTTTTTTTCAACCAAGAAACTCGCTAGCAGACGCTGCCTGCGTCGGCGTCGCGAGGCGAGAGAGCGGGTCAGCGTAGGAGAGGAGGGAGAGAGGGGACGCGCATGCGCAGTGGGAGTATGGACGCCGCGGGCAGGGATGCCTAGAGGAGGGAGGGGGGGAACGTAGGAGGGGAGAGAGGAGGGGAGGCGCATGAGCAGTGAGGTTGTGGTTGCCGCGGGGAGGGGATGCCTAGAGGAGAGAGAGGGGGAGAGGAGGTTTTTATTTTTATTTTTTTTTTAAAGGTTTGCGCATGCGCAGTAAGGGGTGGTCACGCCGGCACAGCACCACCACCACCGGATTAAGCTTCGCCATAAGATGCTTCACATCTAAAACATAAGCTTGTGCTGAACCAAGTGCTTTACACCGTGACCAAGGGACACTGCCAGCGGCAGCACCTTATTGTCATCACAGGGCTTTTTCGTCCAAAGCATCGCAGTTCGTGCACAGCGTCGCATTTTCAGCGCCGCCTTAAAAACACTAGGGTCTTTAGAATTGCGTACCTATGTATTTGCTAATAAAAGAACACACGACCTGACACTTAGGCCCATATTCACAAACGAAACTTATCCTTAACTTATGACTTAAGTAACCGATCGGCACTTAACGCGTTTCACAGACCATTCTTGTACTTAAGGTAAACTTAAATCGGCACTTAAGTACCGGAAAGTAAAGTACAGCTACTGGCTACCTTAAGTGCTACTTTCGCCGTTTTTTCGTCAAACAATATGGCCGACCACTACGGCTGTGCCGCCGACTTCACCGGTTTTGCTGGCCGTGTGGAAGAAATTACGCAGGATGAAGCCTATCGTTACGCACTGCCGTTACGGCAAGTTCTCAGGGATCGGCAAAATCCCATCGAGGCGTATGACGCGGGATTCCTGTCGCAGTACCGCTTTTCCAAGCTAATGATGCTACGCCTGTTGCAAATGCTGCCGCTGGGACCAAAGTACAACGAACGCGGTCAACACGTTCCGCTACTGCATGCCGATGACATGCGTGAAATATATTTGGGAGGTGAGGTTATTTCGCTTGCTTCATTAAACAGTTTTTTATTCCCCTACCCCTTCCCCCCCTTTATGCCGGATCGTCAATGAAGTTGTTTCACTCACTTAGTCAGGCGTCCGCAGCAGCGCGGCAGGCGCAGGCTTTCATGGCAGCTCGCGTACGTAGAGCTGCTGGGGGCGCCCAACCACATATATTGGCAGCTTGCGTCTGCGGAACAGCTGTGGACGCCCAAATAAACTGTGTAACGGAGCAAGTGAAAGACGCTCACCGGTTACTTTTTTTAATTATTGGTTCATTTCAAATGGCAACACTCCCATTATTCAGAAAGAAGGGAACGCACGCGGGCGCTCTGAAAATAAATGAAGTTAGGGTAAAACGCCAAACGCTGAGAAGCAGAAAAAGAATCCAAGGAGCAAAACGCAAGTAAGGTGACGAAAGAACCGATCGTATTGCATGCGATATCTCAGCACAGTAACAAACACTTGTAGACGACAAAATAACCGCGAGTTGTGACGGCCGCTTTATAGCGACGGCCCCTCAGCGGTGGCGGCTGCTTGTTGTGGCCAGCCGAAGGCTTAAAACCGACAAAGGCGAGAATTATTCATTCCGCCTCTTACGAAGCGTACCTTTATATAGACTAGAACATTTATGGCCAGTGGTCCGCGAAAGTTACAGTAATTTATTGGTGCTTTATTTAATGAAACTAGTGTGAAATCTTATATAGCCTCGTTCCGAGGAGTCGTACTTACCCGGAAAAGTGGTACTTTCATAAGTAAGCCTTAAGTGGAGTTTTTGAAACTTAACACAAACTTAACTCAAAGTTATACTTTCCTCATACTTTCATAAGTGTAACTTATCGCGCAACTTAAGTTCTGTTCTTGAATACGGGCCTTACATATTAATGTTGCGCCTCAGGTATGCGTAGTATTTGCTTTTTGACTGAGTATGTTCACAGGTATGAACGCAAACATCAGTTCAAGATGGCTGGGCGTTCAGAAAGTGGTTAAACTTTTGGCCGAGTGGCTGAATCGGGTTACGGACAGATAGACAGACAGACAGACAGACAGACAGACCAAAATGTTTGCGTTGAAGTATCCCAAGAAAGACTATCGTCTTTGAAAACCCCGGGTAGTCAAAATTAGTCAGGAAGCCCTCCACAACGACGTCCCTCGTAATCCAATCGTTGTTTTAGAGCGTAAATTCTGAGTAATGAATAATATCCCTCTGCTGGGATAATATTTGTGATATTTTTAAATAGCATATATTGTTATATATTCTGATATTATTGACATCGATGCGACAACATCGATGCGACGCATCATAGGCGTGCGCACGGGGAAGGGGGGGGTGGGGGGAGCGGAGCACGTGGTGCCGCCCTCCTTAGTCACGTAAAAAGGGGGGGCGGGGCACAAAATATTCCCCGTACTTCGTCTAAGTTAAGAGGGGAGTCTGCTATGAACGTGCCCCTCCCCCCTGATGGTGAACCCTGTGCACGCCTATGCGTCGCATCGATGTTGGCGACTTTCTGACGACATCGTTTGCGCGCTTGCAGAGGAGGTTCTCTCTTCCGGGGGTGGCTTTCTAGCTTTACTTGACCGTGAGGTGCTTAGAAGAGTTCGGAAATTAGGTGGGAATGATATTCATTGATCAAACATGCCTCTTTGGATCGTCAAGTAGCATCCTCCCCTTAAACTCTGCGTGATATTGCCACCTGGTCATAAAACTGCGGCGAGCACGAGCCCGCATCCAGGTGAAACAAACGAAGACGTCGTTTGGGACAGCGCGTGCTCTCGCTCGGTCGTTTTTTGGTTTTGTCGCTGCCATATTGTGAGACCTGCGTCAGTGACTGTGTAATGTTTCTTGTCCAAAGACCTCCTTTTCGAGCGTGACAACTGTTGGAGGTGCGGGGTAGACCCAGCCAATGATCCAAACGCCTCCTGGTAGCCCTGTACCTGCTGTCACAACACCTGTCCAGCGGGCCAGCTGGCAAGTCCGAGGATTGCCCCCCGAGTGTGAACCTCTACCGAAGATGACGTCAACTGCACCACCCCAGAGCAGTACGGAAGGTGCTCCGACGGCGAATTACACGCTGCTGAAGCCACGGGTGCCGAGGGTGTTCCATGGCTCCATATTAGAGGACGTCGAGGACTGGTTGGCACACTTTGAACGCGTCGCTGCTTTCAACGAGTGGACCGACACCAACAAGCTGAGGAATGTATACTTCAGCCTTGAGGATGGCGCTCGTACCTGGTACGAGACCCATGAACCCTACTCGACGTGGACTGTGTTTTGCCGTCAGTTACTGGGAAGTTACGCCAACCCCGATCGCCCTGAACGAGCGGAGCGAGCCATTGAATCGCGCACTCAAATGCCGAACGAAAGCATGATGATGTACGTGGAGGACATGACGAGCCTTTTCCGTCGCGCTGACCCGGGTATCGCAGAAGACAAGAAGCTGCGGCACGTAATGCGAGCAATTAAGGAGCAGCTCTTCGCTGGCCTCGTTCGAAGTCCCCCGAAGACTGTGGCGGAGCTTTTAACTGAAGCCCCAACCATGGAAAAGATGTTGCAGCAGCGGTCGGCTGTATACGTTGGGCAGGTTGGAGCTGCCGGCAGTAACATCAGTATCGAAGCTTTCTGCGACCTCATAAAATCAGTGGTACGCGACGAGCTGCAAAGGATTCACTGCCCGCCTCCACCTACTGCAGAATCCTTCTCCAGCCTCATCAGGGGCGAAGTTCAGCAGGCTCTACAAGTCCCGCTTCCCAGCGATGCTACCCCGCCTGTACCACCGGAGCCCCGGCGTGCATCATACGCCGAGGCTGTGAGCCGTTGCGCCCCTCCACCCCGCTTCGTGCACCCTACGCCTCGCGATACGTTTCCATCAGTCCAACCGATCCAGCATTTGGAGAGCCGGCAGCCGCTCCCAAGGAAGTCGGACGTATGGCGCACACCGGACAGGTGGCCGCTGTGCCACCACTGTGGTGAAGCAGGACATGTATACCGCGAATGCCACTATCCCCGCCTCGGACTCCAGGGTTTCGCCGTCAACTCGCGCAGGCCAAGATTTGGTGAAAGACCCAGCACAATCGAGGAGTACCTGTCCGAGCAGCGCATGCCACTGCCCTTGCGGCAGCAGTCACAATCACCATCTCCCAGACGATCTTCTCCAAATTTCCGGAACTACCCAGAGGCGGCGCCAGCGCATTCGCCAAGCCCTAGACGGGAAAACTAACGACAGCGACCCTCGGGTTGAGGCCGCTGACAAACGACGCGAGCAAAGCATCCCGTCGACGCGAGTACGCACCAGCGGCGATTCGACGACTACAGCACCTGAACTCGAAAGCCGACTCTCTCTGGACATACCTGTTGTTTTCGACGGCCGCCACGATGCTAGTGCTTTATAAGACACAGGGGCTGACTATTCCATCATGAGCGGAAAACTGGCGACGCATCTGAAGAAAGTGGATACGCCGTGGTACGGAACACAAATCCGTACAGCCAGCGGACACGTCGTCACCCTTCTCGGTATGTGCACGACCAGAGTCGGCATTCGCGGACGTACTTTTTTCTGCAGCTGCCTTATACTTCCCGAATGCTCGCGAGACCTCATCCTAGGCGTTGACTTTTTACGTGAATACGGTGCTATACTTGACCTTCAAGATCGCGCCGCGAAATTCTCCGCATACAGAGCAGAAGAGAAAACTCATGACCGCCATCTCGGCACGTTTCGCGCTTCCACCGACAGCATCACGTTGCCCCCGCGTTCAAGCGTCCTGGTTGATGTCGTGTGTGACGAGCTACGTGACGGTGAGGCAGTCGCTGAAGGCAACTTGGCACTTTCCTTCAGCATAGGTGTCTGCGCAGCCCGCAATCTCATGACGCTTTGCGACAGACATATCACGCTGCTTGCGACAAATTTTAGTAACGAGCAACGGCACCTTTTTTCGTCGCACTCCCATCACTCTCGCCTACCCCGTCGAAGACGTTGCTGAATGTTTTGCCGCTACATCAATGAACAGTGGGTTCCAATCGACATCGACAGGCGTCTCTACGGCTCTCGGAAAGGTAGACACCAATTCGAGCCTCTCGGAGCAAGAACGAGCAGCGCTACAGGAATTGCTGCTTAAATTCCAAGGGTGCTTCCTTCGTCCACGAAGGTGCGTCAAACACCCCTTACGAAGCACCGGATTATTACACACACCGATGCCTCGCCCATACAGCAACAGCCTTACCGAGTATCGGCCAAAGAACGTGAAGCCAAAAATGCGCAGGTCGAATAAAGGCTCCAGGATGATGTTATACAGCCGTCCAATAGTACATGGTCATCGCCAGTCGTTCTAGTAAAGAAAAATGACAGAAAGTTGCGTTTTTGCGTTGAGTACAGGAAGCTGAATGGCGTGACTAAACAAGACGTGTATCCTCTGCCGCGAATCGATGATTCACTAGACAGACTACGGCGGGCCAGGTAATTTTTGTCCATAGACTTGAATAGCGGATACTGACAGATTGAGGTTGATGAACGAGACCGGGAAAAAATTGCTTTTGTTACACCGGATGGCCTGTATGAGTTCAAGGTGCTCCCCTTTGGCCTGTGTTCCGCGCCAGCGACATTCCAAAGAATGAACAGTGACACTGTTCTTACCGGTCTGAAGTGGCACACTTGTCTAGTTTATCTCGACGATGTCGTGGTGTTTTCTGTGACGTTTGAGGAGTACTTGAAGCGTCTGGAGGCTTTTCTGGAAGCGCTCTGCTCTGCAAACCTCATGATGATGCCAGAAAAATGCCACATCGGCTGTAAAGAACTTAAATTTCTGGGCAATGTTGTGAGCGCAGACGATGTTCGACCTGACCCCGACAAGACAACTGCCGTAGCCTCCTTTCCTGTTCCCCGTGACAAGAAAGCAGTACGTCGCTTCCTCAGCCTTTGCGCCTACTATCGCCGCTTCCTCGCCATTGTTCTATGATTGCCGAACCTCTGACTCGCCTCACACGTGAAGACGTAACATTCGTCTAGAATGAAAAACAGAACGCGGCTTTCATCGATCTACGAGAGCGTTTGCAGGCACCACGAGTCCTCGCTCACTTCGACGAGGATGCTGCCACTGAAGTTCATACCAACGCGAGCAATATAGATCTTGGTGCCATCCTTCTCCTACACCACGAAGGCACCGAGCGAGTAATAGCTTACGCCAGCCGTACCCTGTCCCGCGCCGAGATGAACTATTCTACCTCAGAGAAGGGGTGCCTCGCAGTAATATGAGCCACCATGAAATTGAGACCTTACATCTGTTCTACCTCAGAGAAGGGGTGCCTCGCAGTAATATGAGCCACCATGAAATTCAGACCTTACATCTACGGTCGTCACTTCAAAGTAGTGACCGATCATCATTCATTGTGCTGGTTAGCCAACTTACGAGACTCGTCTGGGAGGTTGGCACGATGGAGCCTTCGTTTGCAAGAATTTGAGCTTACCATAGTCTATAAATCTTTCCGCGAGCACGAAGATGTTGATTCGCTGTCCCGTGCACCTAATGAAGTTTGTGATCCCAACACTGAAGAGGACAGTGGCTTCCTCGTAGTCCTCACTGCAACAGATTTGATCGCACGACAACACGAGGACGCCGAGATTCGCGCAATCATTGACAATCCATCGCCCTTGTGACAAAACACATGTCACGTAGTTAGGACTTGGACGAATGCAGCAGATGACGTGTCCAAGATGATACTGTTTATTTGGCCGAACCTGTGGCCGGCAAACGGAAAGTCAGATTACAGCCAGCAAGGCACGCCGCACAATGAGAGCGGCGAACAGAGCGTCGGCCGTGGAACAAAAAAATCACAGCATATCCACGAAATGAATAATGATGAGTGGGCGAAGCTACAGGGGATCATTCGGGTAACCATGGATCTCCCCATACATTGCCAGCTCGATCATGCAAAGACGTGACACGTCGTGACGCGAGCCCTCGCCGCCTCTGGATCGGCTTACCGGCGCGGCCATGCCGCGGCAGCTGCGCGAGCCCTCGCCGCCTCTGGATCAGCTTGCCGACGTGCCGTGCCGCTGCAGCTTCACGAGCGCGCAAATATGGATCCGCCCGTCTGCGTCGCCGGCGCCTATTTCTCTCTCGCACAACTTGAGAGCCCGCGCTGCAGCCGCTTTGCGAGCCCTCCGCTCCGCCGGCGCCTTACCTTCTTCGTTGTTCATAGCAGTAGTAGGTAGTAGTATCGAAGCGCACTGAGTGTCAGTGAGTGGCGACCATCGAAAGAGAGGAAGCGCGCCGAGAGCCGAGAGTGGAGCAAGCGCGCCGGAGAGTGCAGCGAGCGCCGCAGAGCCTTCTAGTGGGCGCCATGCAAATCAAATGAGAGCACAGCTGCGCCTCTAGCGGTAGCGGCGAGCACTAGAGTGGCTACACCGGGGGAGTGATGTTCAAGCATCGACCTTAAGGAGCTTCGCCACTAAAAGAGAATGTGCTCTGGAACGTGCTTATTGTTCATAGTCGTCGTCATCGTCATGGCGTATAATGGTTACCTTGCATGTGCTGTGCCATGATGGCAGTGTCATAGTCATCACACTAGCGTGGCCACCCCTGCACTTCGTGCTACACCGAGTGACACTGGCGGAGTGATGGACAAGCCTCGACCATAAGGAACTTCGCCCCTAAAAACTGACATGCGGTCATGCATGGCGGCTTTTATACATGTATCATCGAAGGTTTCAGCGCCATTGTTAGCGGCCGCGTCAGTTCCAGAACTTACTGTAATGTTCGCGTTGAGCACGTAATCTGATCGTAAGATTCTAACATTATCTAGATATCTCCCAGTCACTCGGGCGCGCTTTTCGCAAGGCAGGAGTTACATTGCAAAGGGATGATAACATGTAAATAGAAAGAAATGAGTGGGTGGGGCATTATGTTCTCTTCGCGCGTTCTTTGTGCTTGACGAGCACACTGTAAGCTTCGAGCTGCTAGCCGTTCTTCGCGTGACATTACAATTTGTTGCTATAG
>JALIZH010006368.1:0-17859 GCA_030522465.1 Rhipicephalus appendiculatus | reverse complement strand
TACGGTGAATTTGCCCTCCTGATAATATGGAAGCTGATAGGGGAGCGCTATTTTATGTAAAAGAAGTGGTGTAGGAAAGGTGGCATTATGGGTGTAAGAAATAACAAGAGACACAGTATGAAGGGTATGTGTTGATCGGTAGTGGGTTAAACCTAATGTGGATCCTAACTTCAAATTAGAAGTAAAGACCCTACAAGAGTTGGCGCACGAGAAGAGTATAGGCAGCAATGCTGAAAAAGAAAAACAAACATTTGCAGACTCATGAGCTTTGCTTTTAAGAATAGAACGCGATTGTGTAATTGGGCCCCGTTCTCAATCGCTAGCCTAACTTCGCTTCTCGGTGGACGCTTTAGCCGTGCCGCAAGAAAAAGACTATCTGTGCGCGCCACATAGGCCCTTTCAAACTATCCCAGAAACATATAGCAAGTACAGTTCCGAATTGGCCACTGCACCATAATTCTTCCTTTTACCAATTAGCGAAGTACCCACGGCTCACCGGTAAGGCAACGTGGGCACCTGCGCATGTGTCAACTTTGTTCATGCTGATGATGAAGATGGTTATTTATGCCTGAGCGCTTTGCCATGGTTAGACCTTTAGAACACGCATTCATTTTGCTTCGCGTTAAGCAGCGACAAGGAAAATACTGCAGAACGGGGAGACGCAGCTCCACGCAGTCCGACGTTGCAGGGACAGTTATGGGCAGTCCAACGGGCTCGCGAAGCGGCCGAAAGGCTAGATCTTTCGGTCCCAACGTGAGAGCAGCCCGCTTGGGGCTAAGACACGAGCGCGACCTATTGGACCCTAATAAAGTTAATTAATTAATTAATAATTTATTTATAGATACTGCGATCTTACTAAAGATCTTGGCAGCGTGGTCCATAATAGGTGCACACAACAGAAAAAATGACAATGGGAAACGATCAATGAGTTTCTTCACACATGCGCTTTGAAGAACATATAAAAGGGCAAGTAACGTTATTCCTAACAATTTTCAAATCGAACAGACAATCCGTTAGCACAAGTAAAAAAAAGAAGAAAAAAAAAGAACATGAAAAATCTCAGCCAGACAAGAAAATGCTTGCTATGAAGGTACGATTCAAATTGCGATAGTGAATCCTCTGTAACAGTTTTATCGGGCAGTTTGTTCCAGTCGACTATCATTCGAGGAAGAAAGAATACTTGAAACAGTGGACACGTGTAGTGAATGGAGTAACAGCTAATGAGTGTGTGTGCCTGGTAGCGTAACCTGTCGTATATGCAAGATGCGTATCGATTTTGTACTGACCTTTTAATAACTGAAAAAAAGAATTTTAGACCACATACACGATTTCGATGACTTATAGCAGGTAGGCCACTTTGAGATACAAGATTAGTGACTGAAGTGCGGCCACACGTATTGTAGATGAATCTAACAGCCTTTTTTTTTTTGTAAGCTTTCTAGTTTCGCTATGTCGGTTTTTGTGAACGGGTGTCATATAATTACGGCTCATTCTAAAACAGGGCGGACGAGTGTTTTATATGCCAACAAACGTACTGTTGGTGTGGACGATCTTAATACACGCCTTAAAAAGAATAACTTATGCCGGCAGTTTGCTAGCACTTTGTCAAGGTGTTTTGACCACGAGAGATCACTTGTTATGTGAAGGCCTAAGTATTTCTATTGCGTAACTTCCGACAAAGGAAGGTCTTCCGTGCCATAGCAATATATTAGTGGCTTCTTTTTTAATGTTACCCGCATATACACTGTCTTTTCAAAATTAATGCACATTTGCCATTGCTTACACCAATGAACTACCTTATTAAAATCCCCGTTTAAGCTAAGCTGGTCTCCCCTTCATTGTTATTTCTTTATACAGCACGCAGTCGTCAGCGTAAAGCCTCCTTCCATCCATTGAGCAACTCGTATGTTTCGATGCCTTATGAAATTGTACGCTTCAGCCACGCAATATTACATGTTGTTATGACACTCCTCGCACTAAGTAAAACATTTATATAGCGTTTTTTCCGACGCTTTTTCAAGCATGGGCGTTGTTGTGTGGTAGAACACCTGCTTGCCATGCAGAAAGCCTCGGTTCGATCTCCATTCACCCAGAAGCTTTTTTATTTATTTGCATCTATTTCGATTTTTCGCTCATGGATAAGGCTGTTTTTCGATCACAACCAACAATGCCGACACCGACTGCGCAATTTCTGTAAAACTAGGTCTTTAATAGTATGGCATTAAAAAGTCTAGCCTGTTTCGCACCGTGAAAGCCATCACACAGCAAAACTGTTCCCCTTTAATTCGGTCCCTTCAAGTCTCTTTTGTTTTGCCCATTTACATCTAAGTCATAAGTCTAAAGCTCCTCTGATACTACTAGCTGAATTTCGATTGGCTGAATCTAACCTAGATCACACTGATGGCAGCCTTCATCATCCATCAAACACGTGATCACCCCTTTGTTGCACTCTCCCCTTCAGCATTATGCAAGCTTCATCATGTGACCCCCCTGTCAATGCACTGTTTGGATCGTCCGCCTTATGTAAGCTTCATCACATGGACCACCTTTCAGCCCACTGTTTGAATCTCGCGCCTTACGTAAGCTTCATCACGTGACCTACTTTCAGTGCAATGTTTGAATTACCCGTCTTACATAAGCTTCATCATGCGACCACCCTCTGAGCCCACTGTTTGAATTGCCCACCTTTCGTAGGCTTCATCATGTGACCTGTCTTTCCCTCTTCACCGTGGTGACGGGAACATCTTTACCGTGACCACGCCAATGATTCCAATGGCGCCAATGGTGCAGGATCCACATGAACAGATTCACTGTAAAAGAGGAGGGGGAAATTCGGGCGTTGTTGGAGACAGGAAAGTGGTTTAACGATGCACTGATAGAAGGGGTCGTAAGACTATCTAGCGTACAAGCACGGAAAGATATAGGAAATATGCAGGGTACGTTGAGAGAGTGGTGCTTCGAAAAAAGCTTTAAAGAAGCAACAAAAAAAACGGAAAGTAATACCTTGCGTGAGTTGCTTCTTTTCCAGATGACAACTAACTTGCTTTTAACTCAACTAACTTTGTTTTACACACCAAGGATGACAAGGTGCCTTTGACAAATATGGGTCCACCTATCGGAATGTTTGCCAGCCTGTCGAAGGATCTATTCCGGTTCATTCAACCATTATAGCACATTGTTACTAGTGTTACACTTAAAATGGGCTGAACGCATTGTTTTCATGATTATGTCCTTGTTTCTTAACTTGCTATAGCTGATCCATTTTCACTGGTGGACCTGAACTCACGCAACCTGGTGAAGAGAAAACGAGTTCCAATCTATTTTGTGATGGCAACTGCCGTCGAGCAACTCTACGATTCTTATGAAGTGGACCCTTCTACTTGCAACGAATTATTTCAAGGCAAGCTTCTTTACATATATGCTGTCGACGTGCCTTGTACCTGACTTCTGCTTTTCTTTTTTGGTGCAGCATCAACACTTATACAGCTACTTAACGTAAGTCTTCTCTGTGAACCACTTTCAAATATGCGTCTAAGAACATTGAACTTCAAAGAATTCATTGTTGTGTAGTAATTTTGCATTTAGTATGCAGTCATTTTGTCATGTAAGCAAAATCATCTAAAAATGTGCAGCAGTACCTTGCAAAAGGTTAGTAATGGATGTTGGAAATGAAGCCACAAAGGCAAAAAAATAAGGAAGGTTCATAAACTGGTTACAGAAAATTTCAGTTTTTAGTATACGTTGTTCGCCACAAAATATAAGCCACTAATACAGCATTCTTATAAAACCCAGAGCTGTCATTCATTCATAAAAAATGGGAATCGTACATGTTACTGCATTGGCATTGGCATGAACTACTTTGAGCGCCTAGTCAATGGTTGATTGTCAATGTTGGCTAACAGCTCCAAATTTTTGTTGACTTTGTCGATAGTAAACGTGATCGTTTTACTTTTTACTCAAAATACACTTGTCATATGTGTCATCTGGGAGGCTTGAAATTTAAAATAAATGAGCGAATTAGGAGTTTTTACACCTTCTCTCAAGTAGCACATTTTTCAGTCTTCAGTCTAAAGAAGGCCTGACCCACGGTATGATTTTCCGGGGTGTACCTGTGAACATTGGATACCACCATTGGTTTCAGACTAGCAAATGAATTTGAAACTGTCATGGGCCACTGAGTCTTGAAAGATGTGTACAGGAAGCTGCATTTGTAGTTGCCTGAACAATGCTTTTAAAGTTGCATCTATATGGGTGCGCAGGAACAATACTATCTTTAATGCCAACCTTTCTGTGTGTGCTAAACAAACATTTTTTTGCTAATGCAGGGAGCCGTATATGTTGTGCTTTGCATGCAGCTGTCTTTTGATCCACCTTAATTTGTGTGACCTTGCCTTGCTCTGCTATAGTAATTAAGCTGAGCAAGGCCGAAAGTGGTAAAGCAATGGTAGAACCCGTTGTAGTAAACATGGGTACAAGAGCACCTGCTATCTCCATAATTGGCTTTGTAATGTTACATGCCATGCTATGGCGGCTCAGTGGCTGTGGCATTGTTCCGTTGAGGATTGGGTTGCAGATTTGATTCCCAGCTTCTGTGGTCTCGTTCTGGCTACAGATTGGGAAAAATATACATGCACTCTGCATTGAGTGTATGCTGTAAAAAAATTCGTGGTTAAAAGAATTCAAAGCCTACCCCCTTCCCTTTCTTTCTGACATGTTTCATATAGTCGGCGAAATTTTTTGAAACATTAAGCAATGTGATTTAATTTGCATTGCAGTACATCATCAGCAGTTCAGGAAGTTAAAACGGGATTTTTCAATTCGTGTTTTTCACAAAATGTGCTCTTAAGTGAGTGTGAAGTTTGCCATATACTTTGTAACGTTTCTGGGAAAAAAATGTTTGGAGAAAAATTAAGAGAGTACAAAATTTCCTTCACACTCGAATGTACAGGTTCATCTATATATATGCCATAGCGGTGCAATTAGTGGATACTATAATAAATGCTACGCAAAATATACAGTGGACACACATATAGCTTCCATCCATGCATTCATTCATCCATTCAGGAGTCAAAAAAACGGAGACTGCGGCTACCGGAGGGGTGATTGCCATTGGTGGGAAGTGTTGGTGTGGCGTGTTGCTTTGTGTATATCTTTTTTCATCTCTGTGTGTGGTGATATTGTGACGCATGCAAAGAGAGGAAACACGAAAGTTTGTTTACTACAGGCGAACGTGTGCCCAGATGCAAAATCTGGGAGTCTGCTGGCACGTTCCACACAAAATGTGTCCCTTCAACCAACGCACGTCTTCTTCCTTTAGGCCCCGCAGGTCAATCCACTTTCTCCAACTCGTGCATGAGGCGTCCGTTGAGCAGTCACAAGAAGCGCGAGCAGGCGCGAAGCATTAGAGACGTTAACACAGCGGCTTGTCCATCGATGATGACGATGTTGTCCATCGATGAAGGAGCTTTTGTGGACAGCCAGCGACATTTTATTGGTGTCCATATACACACTATCGCCTCAATGGTACTGAGCGTCTCTGCGACGCAGGTTGTGGTATCTTGTATCCTTGCGTTGTTGGCGTATTCGGTGTCGTGCCTAATGACATGCTTCTTCAGCTCCTTGGGGAAGTCATCAATCGCAGATGGCTTGTAACTGTTATCTATTGGTAACATGGCGTCAAGTGTCGTAGTGAGAGTGCGCCCATTGAAAGTTGCGTATGGAAGAGTTTCGCCCTACGTCTTATGCTTAATTAATGACCGCGTACATCGACAGCATCTCAGCAATGGTGAAGTTTAGGCCTTCCGTCAACCCATTTGTTTGGAGATGGTCTAATGATTGGTGTTAGTCATCAACTCGAATGGGAAGGCTGCTCTTCGATCTGTAATTACTGCCATTTGGCCCCATGTCGAAGAACTATTTTGTGAACAAAAAACTTGGCAACTTCGGTTGTTTTTTCTTCGTTCAAGGATACCGGTTTCAGAATATCGTGTCAAATAGTGAGTCGCAATAACGATCCACTTCTTTCCTGATGATGACATTGGAAACGGTGTCCTAGGTGGGTCGATGGGTCGGAGAAGGCCGGCCGTCTTGAAGGGTGCTGCTTTACGCTCTTAACATTTGCGACGTGTCATGAACGTTAGCAATTTTGGCTATTAAAATTTTTCGGATGAACTGTGGTCGACACGTTTTGCACCCAAGTGATCTGCCTACGGTTCATCACGGCATGCGTCTAAGATATCAGGGCTTCTGGCTGATCGTACGAGTAAGAACTTCTGGTTGTTTTCAAAGTTTCTCTTGTAGAGTGCATTAGCTCGGAAGCGTAATGGGGATAATCCTCCCTCTACTGCACAGGGTAGGCCCCATACCTCCCATGTCCTCTCATGTATTCTAAGGCTTCTTTCAGATCCATTTCCTCTGGAACTACTATATGTAAAGCGTTCGGGCTTGTTTCATTTTTTTTGCTGGTGTTTCTTTTTTGCAATGGAGCTCGAATTTCAATTGCTTTTCAGCTGTTGACATTTTTGCTATTTTTGTACCAAAGCGTGCAATTTTTATCATTTTTTTTAAATGAAACTGCCAAAAAAATGAAAACTGTTCCACATACATACACCATTCTAGCTCACTAGATTCGTATTGATGTTTGCTTTATTCTGGTAAAAACGCTGTCTTCTGTTTTTTCATGTTTTGATAATGGGACAAATGTGACAAAAAAATTGATTCCGAGATATTGAGTTGAAAAACAAGTTTATTTCATGTTTTGTTCAAAAATATATACTCAAGAATTTAATAGTAACCTGCCATATTGTCATACCAGAAATCAGCTTTTCGCTTCTTTTTTTTCTTGGCTCCCTGGCTTGTTTTGTCCTATCTTCTGTGTCTCCATTGGCCAAATGCTGTTATAGCGGTCGATCTCACCCAACCATATCACAGTGTTGCACCTCGGTGATATGCCAAACAGCGTTAAGAACGTTTACTCAGGACAGAGAGGCCTTTTCGAAAGTTAGTCGAAAGAGGTTTTCATTCCAAGGAACACAGTCCATTGCGTTCTCTGCGAGTGCCACAGTTCGTCCGCATTCTGTGCAAAGACTCGTACTCGTACTCGTACTCGTAAACACGGTTTGTAGAAGCTCCATAACAATGAAAGCGAAGCCATTGTCACTACAAGTAACATTTTGCCCTTGCGGCCACTCGGAATGACAAAGCATACTTGAAGTACCCACACGGGTGTCCCGGTCTCGTTTGTGCTAGAGGCCGAAGCGTGCCGAGTTCCAATTATACTGCACTTTCTAAAGTTTCTTTAATTAGTAAACACAAGGATATCTTTGGCGCCGCAACAAAATCAGCAAAGGCGCAACTAAACTCAAAATACATCCACAGAACTGCGTCTCCATGTGTCTCGCACACACACAAGGCTGGTGGATTTGGCAAATTTCACACGTCTAAAAAACTGCACTATGTGCATTTAAGTAGCCGGAATATTTTTTAAAAGCCTGCTAAGATGAGGGAAACTACCTGTCTTGGTTTTTTAAAATTCATTTGAGGCAGATAGCTCAGTTTGTGCTTGGCTGCTTGTCAGTTGGTCTCAAAAACCTTATCCTTTGGGCTCAATGAAAATGTGCGAAAAATGTATGGGGACTGTGTATTGTTAAACAGAGCCTTATCATTTCAAACCAGGAAAAATCCAAATTTAGATTTTTTTTTTAATTTTACCTTACCCTGTGTCCTTAAGCACAAGAGGTACTTGGACACTATACGCTTAGATATTGGCCTCGAGGGGCCACCACTGGAAACGCCGGCGCCACCGTCGGCGTGACGTGCTTGGCAGGATCACGCGGTCTCGGCGGCCGCGTCGGCTGCTTGCGGAGCGCTGCCGCGTGCTTTATAAATGAGTTTCAAGCTCCACCTGCGCTGCGGTCGGTACGAATACGGAGGTTTTCTCGCATTTTGAACCCAACTTAACCCATTGTAACAGAAATGGCTGCCTCCGAACGCGATGAACATGCTGCTCTTACGGCTCGGTGCCGTAGTGCCTGACGTACGCAACGAAGTCCGGTATAAGCCTCCACCGGTGCCCGTGGGTCAAGAAACTGCGTGAAGAGTGGGTTGTGGTGCTAAGAACCGGCAAGCAGCGATCGGCTACGAGTCATGTGTTCAACCAGCACTGCCGCGACGACGATTTTCGCTTCTGCGTCGGGGCTGTGATGTTCAGTAGCAGAAAGTGCGCACTGCGACGGTCGTCCGCACGCGCTTCCCGCCGGCTAATGGTGCTTATCTAACACAGGATGGAAAAGGTGCTGCCTTTTGCATCCTGCAATACCATCTCAGAACGTTCCTGTGCGACCTCTTGATCGTCGGCCCCGTCCTCAGTGTCTACAATAGGGGCTGCAGATACTTGAGTGATTATTTAGATACGTTGGATTTAAAAACTCGCAAGGTTCCTTCTGCATTCCCCTCAGATGACCGGAAGGCGAAAGCCACCTTGTTCTCCTTCTTGTCATTCAATGTATTGATTTTCTGCCAGTATGGCAGAACGCCGAGTGTTTGAGCTCCAAGCTTTTTTGTGAATAATTTTCATTTCACCGGTCAAGTGCGGTTTCCTACTGGTGTGCGATGGAGGTGGAGCCCCACGCGCGACCACCGGACACCGGAGTTCCCGCGGGTTTTGCACCCAGGAAGCGCAACAGCTCCGAGAGCGGCACTGACAGCGACGGCACCGTGCACTACTATGTCAGCAGTGAAGAGTCTGGTGACGACACCTTCGAGCTGGTGAGGAGCCGTAAGGCTAAGAGACGATTTCTGAGCACGTCATCCAATTCGAGTGCGTCCACCATGCGATCTTCGCGGAATACCGAGGTATTAACCGTCCTCTTCGCGCCAGTTCTCGCCAGTGACAACATGAGATGTCTGAACCGGCAAGCCGTGTCTGCACAGCTAGAGGCACTGGTGCCAAATGAAATAAAAGAGGTCAGAGTGAATAGCCGCAAGAACATCCTAGCGGTTGACGTCAATCATGTGACTGCGCTAGACACATTGCGCGAAGTTACGGAACTGAATGGGATGGGAGTCCGCTCTCATATACCGTTAGGCAAAGAAGTGAGCACTGGAGTAATTTATGATGTGGACGAAGCCATTACCAACACGGACCTACCAGTCCTGATCAAGCCGGCTTCAGAAGATACCATTATTGGAAGTGTATCTCGTATCGGGACGTCACGATGCGTCAGGATTATATTTCAGAGAGAATCACTGCCATCACATGTAAAAGTGGGCCACTTCCGACACGCAGTTCGCCCTTTTGTACCAAAACCGCTTCAGTGTTGGAAGTGCATGAAGTTAGGTCACGTGAGCAGTGTGTGCACGAACGCTACCACCTGTTCCCGGTGCAGTGGGCACCACACCGCGGACACGTGCCAGGTCACGATACTCAGATGTTCAAATTGCAACAGGCCTCATGATGCCTCTTCGAAGGATTGCCGTGTTATTCGAAGAGAGATAGCAATACTGAAGAAAAGGGTTAGAGATGACATCTCACACCGAGAAGCGGCTGCATCTATTACGCGACGACGGTCCCGTCGCCGGCGCTGCACCAAAGCCTTCAAAGCCTCGTTGCCTCGCGAACCACGTCCAAAACCACCTCCACCTCCTCCACTCAGGCCAAGCTCTGTCGGGTCTATGGACAAAGACGCGTCTGCTAGCAATGGAGCTGCCGCTTCGTTCCTACCACCCAGTCCAAACGCAGCCGTGTCTAAAGCCAGTGACGCTACTACCAGCAATGCAGTTGACGCTTGGCCCGAACTCCCAAAGCTGCATGCACCTGACGAGCGACAACAGACTTCGACAGTGAAGGACACTTCATCGGTACCTCATAAGCTGACGGACGAAGACAGACAAGTTATGGGCATGGTCAGCACCCTAGTGAGTGCTATTCGCGTGCTGCTGAGCAAGATGGAGACACCGATAGCTCGAAGCGTGTTGCAACTGCTCGACACCATCACTCCACTTCTCGCAAGCCTTCAGAAATCTGTTGCTTGACAACACTACCAGCACCACCATGGCTTCACCATCGACAAGATTTTGGATGCACGGACCCGCGCGCATACAAGTTGCGTAAAGCAACGAATGCGCTGCTCTGATTTACGCCCCGGGACTGACTCACCATCTGTGATGTTAAGCTCAGAACTGCCGTTACTTCGACGGCAACAGTGACTTCTCTCTCCTCCTCTCTCTAACTTTTATTCCCCTTACCCCCTTCCCCAGTGCAGGGTAGCCTACCGGGCTCAGCCATGGTTAACCTCCCTGCCTTTCTTTTATCTTTATTCTCTCTCCCCCCCCCCCTCTCCCTGCTCCAAAAAACTGTGCTCCAAACGGGGTTTTACACTGCCTCCGTGATCGGCCCACCGATCATAGAGGCTGTGCAAAGCGACCATGTCGTGTGAACACGTCATCATGTGACATCACGTTATGGGGTGTCAAGTCGACGTCATGACGTCTTCACAAATTTGGGCAATCTGTGACGTCATGATGACGACATATGGTGACGTCATCACGTGATGGTGATTTTTTTTGCATTACTCGTGCCGACGCCGACGAGACGGGTTGCCGACGGTCGCTTTTGATGAGGCATCGAAGGCTTTCACCTTCATAACCTATACGCGACGTTTGCTGGTGGATGTACATATGCGAGCGAGTCAAATGCTGCGGCTGATGTGTGCTGCATTTATCTTGGTAATAACATTCTTTCAGTCAATCGTGCATTCTCATGACGCAAACGCTACGTGCTAAAAAAGCCCAAATTTACTTGTGCCACTCTCAAACTGAAGTTGGGCCTATCCAACCCCACGCATTTTTTGGGGGGCCTTATTTAATTATGTGGAAAAGATGCCGCGCTGTTGGCGTTAGACTCGACATACTTCCCTAATTGCTGGGCAACTCGCCAAATATGATGGGCATTAAAATTTTGCATTTCACTCTTTAGGTGTTGTTGTTACCCTGCTTTGCAGCTACAGGTTGCTGCAATTACTTCTCTTTCTTTCACCGCTATTTCAAGTTCAGGTCGGTCCTTGCTGACATCGACGTTTGCAGAACAAGTGCAGCGAACGTCACTGTATTTTCATTCGTTTCCTTGGCATTGTATGCTTCTACATGGCCTCGTAGACCACTTCTCCTTCCATCAGCAATCTCGAAGTGGTGAAGCTTTGGCCTATGAATTTCTTTATGGCAGAGAGCGGCAAGCTCAGTGTAATGCAAAGGGAACGATAATTAAGCAACATATTCAAAAAGGCATCGCATTTTCTCACGCTTTGTGTGACCACCAAACGAAACAAACACACTGAAATAACAGGAGCAGCGGCAATTGCTCGCTTAGAAGACCGATCTATATGCAGTGCGAGGCAACATGTCAAATGGCATTGAAACATACATTAATTTTGACTGAAAAAAAAATAAGACGTTGAATCGTCGGGACGGGACACCACAAGTTGCCATAGGCGCGCCGAAGTCGTAGTTGTAACAAGAAAAAAATTTGGAACTGCTCTGATAGCGTTCGCCCAACAATGGTTTCTGTATACTCACAAATTCTAATATTTTGTGGCCTAAAGTTCACGGCACGGCGCCAAAACACGCTCGTATCGACAGCGAAACCATCAGTACGAACATATACATGCAGACGCTCATACATGCAAAAGCTCCGTCGGTCGCCGCGAACCCGTGCGATCACTGCCTCGAGGCTTCTTCCTCTTATGCTCCATTTAGGTATACAGGCGTCTACTCTAACAAAATATTTGACAAAGTTTGCACTCAGCGACTGACTACATTTCACGCAAGAAGCCGGTTCAGGGGTCTCCATCGCGGTGACCGCGTGAAGCGGGCGCTCCGTTTTCTGCGAAGTGACAGCGACTGTAAACTAGGTTGTGCTTTCTTTTCGTCGAAAATTATTATTTCAACAGTAAAGAACATATTCCGTTTCGAAAGTACGCAAAGAATTGTCCTGGAGCGCTTCCGCGAGGTGTTTTGTAGAGCGCCGACAGCAAATCTTATGAGGAGCGAGCGGCGGTATCCTGCCTAGCACGCAATCGAGGCGCGCCCGATAGAAGGCGACTCCGTAACTCCTCGAGGCCAATGCTTTATCATTGGGAGCAGTTCCGTGTCAGCCCATTTATGCTCGACGATTTCTGAGGTTTGCATAAGGCAAAGGAATGGGAAGTTCTCTTCTCTGGAGGAGTAGATTCGAGTGGCGAGCATGACAAGCAGTCAGCCTGGTTATGTTTTCTGCCAGATCAATGTGCAATGGTACTGTCGTATTCTTCGAGCCTGAGGCTCCGTCTCGTAAGCTGTTCCGACGGGTCTTTCAAGCTTGCCAGCCAGCCAAGTGCGAGTGGGGGTCACTCACCTCAAAGAAGGGCCTCTTGTAGAGCTATGGCTTGAGCTTGCTGATTGCCCATATGACTGCCAAGTACGCCTTTTTTGTCGCGAAGTAGTTTCTTTCAGCTTTTGAGAGGGTGCAGTCTCCACTAGCTATCACTTTTTCTTCTCCATTTTGCCATTGAACCAGGACCGCGCCAAGGCCAAGATTGCTTGCATCTTTATGGACTTCCGTGTCGCCAGTCTCGTCGAAGTGGGCGAGCATATGCGGGGCTTGCAAATGTTGCTTTCATTTATTGAAAGTAATCTTTTGTTTATGCCAAATGAGTGGTACCTCTTCTATTAAGAGTCTTGTTAGGGGCACGGTAATTTTCGAAACTTTTCTACAAATCGTTTGTAGTATGCGCATAAACTCCGAAATCAACGCAGCTCCTTCTCGTTTCTGAGCGTGGGAAATCGTGCGACGACAGCTGTTTTGTCAGAATCCGAGCGAGTACCTTCAGCACTGCATGACCCAGGAAACGAAGCTTTTCGAATCTAAGTTGGCGCTTCTCCGATTTAATCGTCAAGCCAGCGAACTGGATGGTCTAAAGTACTAAGAAGAGCCTCTCAACGTGCTAATCAAACGTTGCAGAAAATACCACATCATCCAGGTAAACTGAACATGACTGCCACGTCAGGCCCGAGAGGACGCTGTCGATCACACGTCTGGGGTTACGAAAGCAGTTTTTTATGGCCTCTTTCGTCCACATCAATTGCCTATACCCACTTTTTTTAATCCAGTCACAAAAATATCTTGCGTTCCGTAGCCGATCCAATGGGTCATCGATACGCGGCAAGGAGTATACACCCCACTTGGTCAGGCTGTTACAGCGAAAGCTGTATATGGCTAGGAGAAACGAAAAACCGCTCGGCATCTGTGTCACGAGCGGTCTCCATTGGCTGTGCTATCAGTTACGTCGTTCTGAGCGTCGTACCCAAGCTCGCGCGCCATCTGTACGACGCTTGCAGGGTCAAACGCTTGCAGCAACGGCGCGCCGAAGAAGCGGCGTTGCAGGCAGAACAGCGTCTACGTGATGATGGCGGGAGCGCGTTCGCCGGGGCGAACGCCCTCTTTGGGCGAGAGTTTCTCCAGCGGCACTTTGGCTTCGGCTGCGATATCTGTGACCGCCTGTGGTTCGACCACAACATGGCAACGATAATTGTGGAAGGCTTCAGTACAGCGTCGGGTTGAACCCACTGCTAAACACCGGGGCCGCACATTTCAGCTTCGTTGGTTAACCATTTGTACGGAGTGCTTGGGCGGTGATTTTTAGTATCCGGTAATCAATGCAGAATTTCAAAGCGCTGTCTTTTTTCCCCGCAAGTACTACCGGCTGTGCCCATGGGCTTTTGGATGGCTGAATGACATCATCCTCCAACATCTTTTGCACTTGACTCTTTATGATCTCTCGTTCTTTGGACGATACTCTATACGAGCGCTGATATTGGCCTTCTTGCTTCGTATGATATTACTCGATGCTTAATGTGGAGGAACATGCTGCAAAATCTCTCATCTAGTGTTGTATGACTTTCTTCTTAGCTGGCGATAGATTTTGGCTGATTGCAACTGTTACTGTGACGTGCATAGTTTTTGAAGCAGGTGGTCCTGACACCAGGGTACATAAACCTGCCAAAGCTGCAAAACTGTGTAGAAAGGGTATAGCGTGTTTTACAACATGTTGAATTTCATTTCCAAAATTTTAAAGAACACCTTGGCACACCCACCACATTTCTAAATAATGCCCCGAGCTATGCAAATGCCTTTCTTTAGCTGTAGTTCGACGTTGGCATCCACTACACCTTCGCAATCGACGAATGCGTCTATTCTTACGCTAACTAGCACGATGCATCGTGATGGCATGGTTACGTCATCGTCGATAACGCGCAATGACGTACAGTTTGGCTTCGTGTTTCTGGCTTGCTTCATGGGGAAAGAAATACTAGAATTCTGCAGGTTGATGGTAGCATCATTCCCCAACAGAAAATCGGTCCTGAGTATTACGTCCCTCGAGCATTCTAGAAGTACGATGAAATCGGCGGCGTAAGTAGAACTTTGAATTCCGATTCCTGCGGTGCATCTTCCCAGAGATATAATGCGGTGGCCATCCAGCCGTACGATCCACTCCATGGCGTCAGAACCTTCTTTAGATTATTTGTGATCGCGTATCTTATGACAGAATAATCGGCACCTGCGTCGACTAAAACGTTTCACGCCCGTCTAAGGTATTGCAGAAGTCTGAAGAAACTTGTTTTCTACTTGTCTTGGTCGTCATTTTCTGCTCGTCGCTGCTGCGCTGAGGCCTTCCCAGAGGATCTGCGCTTTGTCGAACATCAGTGGCATTGCCTTTCCAGGAAACAGGTTTTTTTTTCGTGACAGAGACTCATTGAACGACGCCTTGTTGAGCTTGAAGATGGTGAACTTGCACGCCGAGGGCTTGGCGATCTATAACAAGGAGGCGCTGGTGATCTTGGATGGTGCTGGAAACTAGCAGTTGGAATTTGATGCCTTCACAAGTATTCCTCTATTTCAACGGGTAATTTACCATTTTGGGTGCATTTTGGGTTACAGACAACCCGTGCAGACCGACTTTTTGAAATGTACACATTCTGTAAACGTGTCCAGCTTCTCCACAATGAAAACAGAGTGGCGTCCTGTAGGGTTTAATAAAAGTCGTCCTCGCGTGGCGCATCAAGATGAAGGGGGATGGGCTCACATCCAGCAGAATGTGGGTGGTAGGCTTCTCACCATTCGCCATGTTCAGACGGCTTAGCGCTCCGCGCCAGTAAACCCAGCAGAAGTGCCTTTTCCCCACTGGGTGTGCACCACAAGTTGCTTTATTGGGAGCTCTCAACTTTCCTAGGAACGATGAGGCTTGCGAAGCCTCTGGGCGGCCACCTGGGGCTGCAAATGAAGCATTGTACACGGCGGGTTGGTGTAAAGTGTCAGCGTACATTGGCGCACGCCCTTCCTGCAATGGTTGTTTGAACAGGTTGCCTTGGATTCTGGTTGTCGGATAGCGTGCCGAACTTCATCCATAATTATGGTTGCGAGAGAGAAAACTTCGCGTGACTAGTGGGTGCGGAAGGTTCCGAAGCCCTTCCTTTACTATGTATCTCACCATGTCATCCTGCGCTTCGCTTTTACTGCTGAGGGTTCCGAAAGGACATCTGCAGGTGCATTACTGGCATCATGGTTGTGGTGACGAGCGCGCTGCAGCAGTTCCGTCGCTAGGTCGTGGCTTCGATGCAGAAGTGAGCAGTGCTCCGTGGCGGGTTGAAACCAACGCTACAAATAACTCCTGCTTGACTCCTCGCATCAGGTGACGAAGTGTTTTCTCTTTCGTCATGTTTGCATCAGCGCATCTGAAGAGGCTGGACGTGTCATTGATATACATGCTGACACTATCGTACGTGCACGGATTCCTGGATGGGAGAGCGTGGTCTGCCTTCTTTTGGCGATCGGTGCTGGCATACGTAACAAGCAAATGGCGTCCAAACTCTTCGCATGTCGATATCATTCATTCATGGTTTTCATACCATGTCCTTGCAGCGTCCTCCAACGCGAAGTAAATGTGTCCCAGTTTTCTTGCCTCATCCCAGTGTGATGTTCGTGACCCTCTGGAAGTGTTCCAGCCTGTCCTCCACATCTTCTAATCATGAATCGTTGTGGAAGGGCTCAGGCATACATGGTGGGGACAAGATGCGTTCGGATGTTGACACCGCGACGGTCATCGTTCTCAAGTTGTCGGTGAGCGCTGCCTGTGTCGCAGGAGCGGTTGGGAGCAGTTCGAATTCCAGTGAGGAGGTGGTGGCTTGTACGCTGGTGTACTGCGAGTCCGTTTGCCAGGATCTGTAACGTTCGCGGTGCCTGCCGCATTCTACATTGGGGCCATCAGATAAGATTGCCGCGCTTGCTGTTTTATCTTGTTTTCTTTTTATTGCGATAGCAATTATATGGACACTCTCTGCTGGTTTTCGCCGTCAGCGTCGGCGTCGCTGTTGCCGTCATGTCCCGTATATGTACATGTATCTATATATTTATGAAAGCCACAGAGAAGAATAATTCATAAAAATGTTTCCGATGCGCGTCATCGAACGAGGGACCTCTCGCTCTGCAGCGCGCGGCGCTAACCGCTGAGCCACGAAAGCGCACGTCCGTCATCATTCAAACGGCGAGCTATTTATATGCAGCGTGTTTCCAGCGTGTTTTCAGCATTACCAGCGAGATGGCGCAAAGAGCGTGCTCGATGGGGATTTAGCTCGGCGCCCCGTTGGTCGCGACGCGGGCTCTCAAGCGCTCCTTTCCGGTGCGTACTTTGCCCGGTGCGGGATAGACACCCGTGCGCGCGCGCTTATCTCGTGGTCGGGAGAGTAGTACGCCTTAGGCTTTCGCCGGAGCGATTGCGTTGTAGTTACCGAGCACACGAAGGTTGCTTCGCTCGCTGCAGTCCCCCCGTTTGCGAAAAGAGCACGTTTTTGAAACACAGCAAAGTAACAACTGTGACACTTGTTACTTCGCGCTCGTCTGTACCTGTGAATACGTTTCTTGCGTCGTTTTTATTTGATCAGCGCGTAGAGTGTCGAGCTGTGAATGTTGTTATTTCGCTCTCGTCCTCTGCGTGTTGTTTTCGTGCGTCATGTGTGCGTGAGCAGGGCGCTTGCACGTTTCCACCTGCTTGCCATTCGTCGCTTGACATTCCAATTTGTTGCTATCGCATTCATTGCTTCGCCTCGTGGCGAAACTGTGACTTTTCTTTCCTGCCACCCTGTGGTTGGCTGCGTAGCGCTCAAAAACGCTTCGCACAGTGAATAAACTGGGATTTGTCTTCCTGGCACTGCGTGCGTCGTTCTGTTCCTTGGGCCGGCGGTCGTCCAGCCGCCGAATACGTAACAGCTGGTGGCAACGGGGGCGGCTGTATGGAGCACACGTCGAAGGCGACCTTGGCATCCGTTTTGGTGAGAGCCCGGCTTTCTTTACTTCATTGGGAGCATTAAAGGCATTTTTTGGCATTGGAGGTTCTTTTTTGTTGACGTTGCTAACTATAAATAATAGATATCTGAGTGGCACTTGTTAACAGCAGTCATGATCCTCATGTCGTTAACGAAACCCAACCTAGTGTTGCTAGCCGAAGAGCTCGGTATCCCAGTACAGAAGTCAATGCATAAGTAAGCCTGTAATTATCGAAGCAATATCCAAATGCGGAGAAAAAGACTGCGAAGTCGAGGAGTGTTGGAAGGCAGTCTCCCCAACGACTCAAACAATGAGAAGTAGAACTGAAGCTAAAAGAGATGCAGCTGCATGACCTTTTACGCAATGACAGTTTCGACATGCGCAGTTACATGCAACGTTTCAAGGCAGGCAGTGACATCACTTGGTATCTCGTCAACTTAGAGAGGACGTGTACAAGAGCAGCCCTTGAAAAATAAACTTGGTCGCAACGCCTGTTGACATTACTT
>JALIZH010006365.1:0-32693 GCA_030522465.1 Rhipicephalus appendiculatus | reverse complement strand
GATGCGTGTGGTGATTAATGGAGGCCTAAGACATGATGGTCGAACTGGTGCACATATTTATGGAATAACGACAACAAGACAATATTACGACTATCACTTAACAGCTCGAGGGAAATAGAGAGTTTTATTTGTGTCACACTTGAACGAATGCTTTAGTTTTGAGCAATGAAACGAGCGGCTCTCTTTTGGACTGATTCTAATGAAGTAATCAAATACTTTTGATAGGGAGACCAGATAGAAGAGAAAATACTCAAGTTGTGGGCGGACGAATGTTTGGAAAGCAAGCTTGCGAATGAGGGAGGGCGAGTTTCGAAGGTTACGACGTAAATACGCTAATGACCTGGCAGCATCGGCACATACGTTAGTAATATGGGTAGTCCATGAGAGGTTTGGAGTTAAGGTGATGCCTAAGTATTTAAAAGAAGAGGCCTCGGATAATGTGCTGCTGTTTATACTGTACCAAAAGTTGGATTTGGAATGCTTCCTGCTAAAAGACATTACTTTGCATTTCGTTGAGTTCAAGTGCATTAGCCATGTGTCACACCAATCGGTAATTAGGTTGAGGTCTTCCTGAAGGGCCGTGTGGTCGGTGGAACTGGGAATTGGGCGATGTGTAATGCAGTAGTCAGCGAATATGCGCATGCAAGAGGATATGTTATTGGGCAAGTCGTTGATATAAATTCGAAACAATAGGGGACCAAGTACGCTCCCTTGAGGTACGCCTGAGCAAACATAAGAAAAGGAAGACGAGGCATTGTTGGCCACGGTGATTTGCTGCCTGCTAGAAAGGAAATTTCGGAGCCAGTTTCATAGCGCCAGTACCCACACTATTAGGATTATGCTGCAAACAATGCCCATTCACATTGTAAAAATGCCCATTCACATCGCTCAAATTGAAATGATGTAAGATTGCTAGCTGCTTGCTCACTGCTTTTTTAAAACATATGTTCTAGTAGTGCGAGATGCCTGTGGTTAACATTTTCTTCATTACAGCGAAGCTATTTAGCAAATCGTTTCTTGTTCGATCACTAAAAGACTATCCTCATCGTAAACAGAAATTGGGTCAATGCCACTACTCACAACTGGTCCACTATAAATGAAGAAGGCGACAGTTAACCCTACGAATGGATACGAAGCGGCGGCGGCGAGCCGAAGAACCCGAGTAGGTACAACAAGAGAATACTAGATAACGGTAATGGAAACAGCGGCTGCGAGAAGACCTCAAAGTGATGGAAGTCCTAAGCCAACGACTATGTGCCCGTAGGTCTACGACAGGTGCGAAAGCCGGGTTTGGGCGCCAGTTTCTGTATCTGGAGTTTGCACATCAGTTTCGTGTACACTGTCTGTGATTTCACTAGAACCTCTCTGCGCCCAGAATCAACTTACAAACGACCCAGCATCCCCTAGACAAAACCTAGCAACGACTAAGAAGCAACCTAGAAATAACCTGCATCACCTAGCTAATGCCTACAAAGAACCTAGCAGCAATCAGATCAGTCTTCGTAATCGCCCAGTTCGCTGGTTAATGCCTTCCGCAGCTTAGTGAAAACTTTCACAATTTGTTTTATATAAAAACATTTTACGCAATAGAAAATAATGAAAGTTAGCCGGCAACGGAAAGCGTAAGTGTGGTTCTGGAAATTGAATAAATAACGCACTTGACGGTACTTGATGTTTAACACACGCAAACGATTTTTAATTTAAAGTACCTGAGTACTTTGCAAAAAGTATTGCAGGGTGCTTTTTTCAGTTTATGAAATACAGTCGCTCAATCGGCGAGCCGTATTGAATTGAAATAAAGTATGATCGTGCGAAACGTATTTACAAGGGATCTCCATTTCTACCAATTACATGTTGGTCGAAACACCATTTAGCGCATTTTACAGGGAAGACATCTACAGCTGCCTGTTTTGTGTCGCAGATGCTCAGACTTGCTATATAGAATGGTTGTCATCTTGAAGAGACAGAAAAATCGATGAAAAGAGGCAGGGAGGTTAACCTGGTAGTAGTAACCGGTTAGCCACCCTGCACTGGGCTGGGGAAATAGGACTCGGAAAGGGGACAGAGAAAGAGAGATAAAATTAAAAAAAATTGGCCGCCTATCTGCGTGCTTCGCTGCAAATGTCGTCGAAAGACGATAGTCTTGTGCCGACTGCACTGCATGAGCGGCATGAGTACCACAATTTAATAGCTGGGCTAGCCGGTGGGCTCGTTTTTCGGACGTTTTCCGGGCACGCTTAGACGGACGCCGGCGTTTCTCCGCTGAAATTTGGTCGTCGGTCTTTTCTCTGCGTTCTCTGATCATGTCTTGTAGAGTGGGTCGTATTTCATCAAGCGGTCATATATGCTTTGCCTTGCCTGAGACAGCGCTCTTCTACGATGAATCAGCCGCATCTGGCTGGCATTGATAAAACAGAAGAGGACGCCATCTACAGCGCTACCGGGGAACATTGCCTTGTGTTGAACTATGCTGCTGCCAGGTGGCAGCACCACAGCGTGGAAGTTAAATCACTGGGCGGAGACTTGTTTTGTACACAGTGGCGCATTTTCAGCGCCGCGTAATAAACACTAGGATCTTTATAATTACGTATCTATAGATTTTGTTTTAAAGGAACACTGTGAATAGTACTAAGGTATTGATGTTGTGCCTCAGGTATGCGTAATATTTGATTTTTAATTGCCCACGCTCACCACTTTGAACACATGCTTTTCGGTCAAGATTGGAGGTCGTAAGGCAAGGGGTTAAACTTTGGCCAGCTAGCTGAATCGTGCGACGTGCCGACAAACAGAGAAACAGACAGACAGACAGACAGACCAAACTTTCTTCGTTTAGGTATCCCAAGAAAGACTATCGTCTTTAAAAACAATTTGCACGCATGCACGCACATGCAGGATGTTTCAAACAGAGCTGTTCTGATAGACCGGTTGAACGGAAAAAGCGCAGTAGCGCCTGCGCAGCCTCCTTTTGCGACGTTGAGTCCTGTCAATTGCGCCGGAGTGTTTCATCGAAAAGAGTTCGGTCATCCAATTTATCTAGCGCATTGCAAACCGACTGTTTCTGTGAACAGTACTCTGGACAGCCGTTCAAAATATGCTGAAATGTTTCATTACTTCTGCAGTGGGCGCAAGCTGTGGTGTCGACAATTCCCATGCGGAGCGCGTAGCATAGATAAATGCGACACCCAACCATAACCTACAGATTGGGGTAGCGTCGCCTCGGCGAAGTCCTGAGGCAATTCGATGGCTGATAGTTGGGTCTAGAGTGTATAGTCGTGCCTGCTTGAAGTGTGGCTCGTTCGAGAGCGACTTGATACATTGGCAAGCAAGCACGCGGAGCTTTCGTGCAGCGTGTCGGTTCTGGAGAGCGGTATTAATATTTGGTAGTTTTCAGTAAGGGCGGAACAGGCAGTTTGATGCGATTTCATTGCCTATAATCCCACAGTGACTTGGAAGCCACTGAAAATTTTTGTCATGCCCTTTATCAGTTAAATGATGCGCCTCTTCTGCAATCTCAAATATCAGTTGCTTGTTCGTTTGGCGACGTTAAGGTTTCAAAATAGACTGCAGTGCCGTCTTGGAGTCACCAAGCATGGTCCATTTTCGTACCCCTTCATCACTAAAGAAATGTAATAAGGCGCGAAGCGCTGCGAGCACTGCTGCCTTCAGTGTCGTGAGGTGTGAGGTTTTCATTTTGATAGTTGTAACTTTTATCGGTATCATAACAGCTGCAGTTGAGTTGTTCGGAAAAACGGAGCTGTCGTTGTATACGTGTATATAGCTTTGCTACTTCTCATATAGCAGGAATAACGCAAGATATTTACCAGCAGGGGACGAAATATCACCTTTTTTTCCGGATGCCATGTATTGTTAGCCTCACGTTATGCTGAGTAAGGAACCACGGAAGAATCGAAGGTATCGGGAGGGCCGTAAAGCATGTTGGTAAAAGCTCCCGAGGCGCCGCTACCGTTTCGCAAAAAAGACGTGCGGTCATGCAATTGCGATCTTGAAAATTTATTGAAAGCAGGTCAACCTCACGAAGTAACAGGCCACGCTTGGTAACTTCTAGCACGTGCTTTGATAACATCAACAACATAATTGGCAAATTTTCGAACTCTCGTCTTGTGTGGCTTTTCAAGGGTTTCAAGGGTTTTAGTGCGTCACCAAGTGCAAAATTCGCACAGACGTGGATGAAAGACAGCGGGCGCAGAGCGGAGTTCACGGCACGCAGAGCACCAGCAATCGCTTCCGTCACTGCCCAACCGTTGACGCAAAGGTCGGAGAATGACCGCGAGCTCAGTGCGCAGGTACGACTTAGGAGAATCCATCGCAGGGTGCTCGCCCTGGAATGCCTTCCGCAAAGAGGACATGCCTGATACCATTTTCACTGCTGTCGAAGACACAATACTCTTCCACCATGATTATTTATTCGAAGGCATAAATAGTGAATCTTTTCGCGTTGACAGGACTTCCTCACCTCGCAAGCGGCGCAGGGGCTCGGACTGTCACTAATGCAAAACGAACGTTGAATGTAAAGGCGACAAACGTGACAACACAAGCCCTTCGCGACTTCATAGGCTTTTTTTCTTCAATAAATACGAAGGAGTTCTTGTACAGCCGAAGGCACTTTTAGCGTGTCTATCTATCTATCTATCTATCTATCTATCTATCTATCTATCTATCTATCTATCTATCTATCTATCTATCTATCTATCTATCTATCTATCTATCTATCTATCTATCTATCTATCTATCTATCTATCTATCTATCTATCTATCTATCTATCTATCTATCTATCTATCTATCTATCTATCTACCTATCTATCTATCTATCTATCTATCTATCTATTCATCCGCCTAAATTTTGGTAGTCTCGATGTAATTTAACAGTTCATAAAAATGCGATAATGTGATGCATCCATCGTACTGCATGATTACATTACGCGGCCTTGGTGCTCGCGCGGTTGTTTCACTAATTTTATTTGCACCAAATGGGTATCTCATGGCATCAGTGTATGACGAACACAAATGAAACACCGTTACATGTAAATCACGAAAGAGATGTCATGGAAGGCATGCTTTACATTGCATGATCGAGGTACATCGTAGCTGTTCTATTGAATTGATTTATACAAAATATGGAAATTCTTGAGAGTGTGAGAAACATATATACACTACTAAGGGCCGATCACCTTACTGCCCGTTGACTGAAAGTTATTTACAAAAGTAGCAGCTCATAGAATTACGACATTAGAGTTCAATGAACCAAAATACCAAGCAGGATTTCGTACTGCCTACTCAACAATAGACCATATTCATACTGCGAATAAGGTGACAGCGAAATGCGTGCAATACAACCGACCCCTATATATAGTCTTCATGGATTACGAGAAGCCATTCGATTCGGTCGAGATATTACCAGCCATGCAGGCACTGCGGAATGAGGGCGTCGACGAAGCATATATAAACATACTGGAATAAATCTAAAGCGGATCCACAGCCACCATAGTCATCCATAAAGAAGGCGACAGAATCCCATAAAAGAAGGGTGTAAGGGAGAGAGACGCAATCTCCCCAATGCTGTTCCCGACGTGTTTGCACGAGGTTTTCTGGGCCCTATATTGGGAAGAGTTAGGGATAAGAGCTGGGTTGCACTGCTGCGGGCAGTGAATTCGCTGCTGCGACGTTGGCGCGCACTTAGAAGCACTGGAAACGCTTGAATTTTCACTGGAGTGCGCTGGCCCATACTGAAGCCGATACACTTTGTGGCGCGGAATGTTATAGCATCGTTGAACACTGAATATCTGACTCGATGGCACCGATAGATGCTAGGCTAACGGACTGAAAAAGACGCGTCACAATTTGTATCTCGGCAAAGAAAGAGGACGCGACACGCACTGTTTTCATGATATACGTGACCTGTGAAATTACCGCAATTTTCACATTTCCCTTTGGAATGTGCTGAAAAAAAAAGAAAGAAAAAGGCCACGCCTGAGCGGAAAGCGCAGCACAGCCACAGCGACAGCTGCAAGAGGGTTATTTATGTAGCCCGTTGTAAGTACTCTTGTGACTACTAACACAAGTACAGTTGCAAGGTACGCACTGCCCCATAAGGCATAATTTTTCGCAAGTTGGGAAGCACCCATCAGGCCATTTTCGTCATTCAGAGGAGAAGCGAGCTACCCGCTAGTCATCTGCAAGGCGTTATGTGCACTTCGTGCATGCCGAGGCTGATGACGCCTGAGCCTTTTGCACTTAGTTGGAAGCCGCAAAGAACCAACCCGTTACGCAATTCACGTTGAGTGACGCCTCGTTACACAATTCGCACTGTGCAACGCTTGTTTGTTATTTTACTTTCCTACAACGCTATATTACTAATGTCACCGTGGTTCCCGACATGAAGCCTACATAGGGTCTTTTTGCGAATGAATTTCAAGCACCGGGATAGCTCCATGATAGAATACTGGGCAGCCATGAAGGGGGGCACGGGTTCGCAGCATTTTTTTTAAAGCGATAGTGTTAAAGAGCTCGTTTTGCAGAAATCCCGGTGTCGGCGTCAGCGGCGGCGTCATTGGTAGCGAGTGAAAAACCATGATCTTGTCCGTGACGGAACATCGGGAACGATGCAAATAAAAGAAATAATAAATATATCCCGGTCCTAGTGGTGATCGAACCGAGGCCGTTTGCGTGGCATGCTGGTGTTCTACCACACAGCCACGCGTCTGCTTGGAAACAGAGTGAAAATAACTTCCCCTGCGTGGAAATCCTGTGAGAACAACTTTCATGATTTACAAACGCACGGGTCCTCTATACAGAAATCGGAATACAGCATGTAATATCGCAGTAATATTGCGTGGACCAAGCGTACATTTCCATCGGGCATCAGAACGTCTGATTATCATAACGATTCGTGGTTTCAAGCCGACCACCCATTACAAATGACACAGACGTCACTGCGCGTATTCCCTTAAGACCCCGTAGTGGGCACATAACAAGTTCGATGCGCATAATTGCTCGTCGTTTAAAGAATTCTCCCCATTACACAGAGGGGAGCCATATGCGAAAGCTTCACTGACACAAGCTACATTTAACTTTATCGATTATATTCTGTTAATTCACAACTTAAACTTCTCGAGGAACATCATACAATAAAATGTATGCACTGAGTGGTTGAACTACGCACTTGGGACGGGATATCGCTATCGCGTTCAACTGAAAAAGACGAAGCTTAAGGGTCCTCCAATTTTTTTTTATTTCGTGCGATAGCGGTTACGGACACCGGCGGCGGCGGCAGTAAACTACGGCGCCAGAAATGGCCGTGGTCGTGGTCTCATAACAACATTCTCTGCTAATAACCGAATATAGTCAACGCTAGAAATTTTTTTCTTCACCACGCCTTTTTTACTCATGCAGTATCAAAAACAGCGTTAATTTTGGGGAAGCGTGTGGCAGCGAATGCATATTTTATGGATGCCCTCACATATATCAGTTTTACATTCGTGATGTGTTTTCATGATTTCATAATGCAGCGTATATAAGTTTGGGGGGCGTCGGCCTGAACAGACACATCAAATAGCACATCGCCCACGCACTTGGCAAGAAGTAATTCAGGTCTCGCTTCGAAACCTCTCCCAACGTAGACTAGAAAACCAGCCGTAGTTCCATATCTCCACACAGCAAACGCTTCCAAGCAATTCTTGCACTTCCACTTACTTCAGCAGCATGTTAGAGAATAGCGAGGAAGGTTCCCAAGCTGAAATGCTGAAACTTCAATATTCGCAACTAAGCAACGCCGAGAACGATCCTGCCCAAAGCGACTCCCGGCGTACGTTCGGCCTTAGGTTACCGGCGGAGTCCGTCTACATGCCACTTGTGGCTGTGGGTTTAAACTGTACGGAATTCCGACGTGTAAAAATGACCCTAGAATAAAGCTTCGAAATTGGTTAACCAAATAAACAATTTTTTTCTTGTCTGTGGTGACCGCACAAGGAGCGATGAGCATGGATGGGACGTTCTTTCAGCAACGCTCACAGGCTGTCACCGAAATCTCCCGGAGGTGCTCACCGGTACTTCTCTAACTCATATGTATGGACATATACAACTGCAAATTCGTACGCCTTTAGGCCTAAATGAGCTTACACGATGACATATTCTTTTTCAATATATTGTATTTGTCTTTATTTTATTTTTTTTTGCCAAGCGGTTTAAGAGCTCTTCCTATCGATATAACTGCAAATTGTTACGCTGGAACAGCCGCGTTACTTGCATATTGTTGATTTCGCGAGAGAACTACTTAATAACAAATCAAGTACGCGCGTATTTATCGAACGAGTCGACATAAAGCTTCCGTACATGTCGACCAGTAGCAAGAACGAGAAACGGCTATTCAACTCGGCATTAACAGCCGGCACTTTGTACCTCCTACTAGGTTCATTTTATATTTTTCGGAGTCACGGCATGCGAACTTAAAAAAAAACTTAGCACTCTCGCCATTATCGGCACCAGATTCCTTACCGGCAGCCGTTCGTTTGTACCTAATAAACGCGCAAGCCTTATTTGAAAACTGAGATCACAACTTTGTTGCGCATGCGAAACCAAAATATAGAACGAAACGGTGTGCTACTGTGTTCACTAGTCCTTTTACGCTTAGGTTGCCATGAGTCGTCATGAAGCAGTGGTAGAAAATTCCGTTGGGTAACAGGGGGTGGGACGTGAGAATGCCGGTAGGCGCGGCCTTTTTTTTTTTTTTCATACGGCTATTTTTATTACGAATGTTTTCTCTATCCCTTTCATTGCTTAGTTATCTATGAAGAGAAAGTGCGCACGCCTGTATGAACGCTCTAGAGCACTTTTGCCCTCCAGCACCCTCTGCTGACGCGTGTGAACGCGTCAGAATGGTGACGGTTTGTTTCCTTGACGTCATCGGTTGTTGATCTTAAATATTAACTTATTTTAACAGTGATCCTGTCTATTAAATCCGCCCAAAAATACTCTAAGAATAACGTGCAGGACGATACCCTCTGCTGGGATGCGGAAATATCGCACCTCTATCAAGCATAGCTGTTCTGTCGTCTCCCATCTTCACTATTCCTGCGGATTTTATTCCAGCAAAGAAAGATATTCATTATTGCCTTGATAATATTTTTTGGCTTGGTAGCACGTAAAACCGACAAATGACATCATTTACTTATTGCATCACATTACATTGCTTAAAGTGCTGGTTAGCCTGTCACATAAACTAATATAGCTTTATATTATCCCCGGTTCAGTGAGTTGATCTTGTGATTTACTTCGTGTGACCACCACGTTAACGAACGTAGTTTGATTATGTTATCCAGCTCCTCACTAATGTGGGGGAGGGGGTACACCTGATCCCTATCACTTTATGTACTGTCTTGCCTGCTGAAGTGGCACTTACGCGATTCCTCTGAGAGATGAGGACCGCCACTGTGCTCAGCATAAGAGTTAGGTATACCGAGAGCTAGGAGCCGCTCGGCTGGTGTGCTGATGGGTAGACCGAGTGCGGCGCTTCTAATGAGGGCATCCACCTGACTCTCCTCGCTTTTGTTGAGGGATGTGTGCCAATGTTTCGCACGGAGCCATTCTCTCCGAGCTCAACGCGTTCTAGCATTTTCACAGCAGAGTTGTCATGGTCGAGGTTTTGCATTTGTCATAGATGAAAATTATCATTATCATGAACTGGTACGCGCTCTCTTCGTCCTCTTTATTATCACCTTCCTCTTCTGCTTCACTCCCAGGACACGTGCGCCGTTTTTCCAGCGTTGAATACACAAAGGGTGCCAACGCGATTCATTGCGCTTCTATTTTTCACTAATGGCGTATATATTTCGTTGAACAAGTAGCAGTTGTGAGTGTTTACATTTTGTGCTTGCCCCTACACATATAGCAGTTCTACGCACGGGGTGTATTCCTGTAGTGATTCATTTACAACGTTTAGGTGTGTGTAGGCATTGGTGTAAACTGAAACAGTGATTTGTTACATCGCCACGCACTGGACGGGGAGTAATGGATGCGGTTTATTAAGACAATCGTTTTGGCACTTGGCCCATACTTGATCTGGAACAAAGCAGGGCTATATCACCATCTCCGCGATTACAAACACATTAATGCGCCTGTTTTGTGTGTATGTTGTTTGCGTTCCCGTTTCTATAGCGATCATTTCGTTTGCATCAAGTAATGCATGAGCTTTGGCTTCTGAACCCCTTCCGAACCTACAATGTCCAAACTTCAAGCTTCGCAACCCACAAAGGCGGAAATTAGTCCCATCCTGGCGTACCGGCTGAGAGTGCTTAAATGGCACTGGCCCTTTTCGGTTTATGTATACGGTAAATTACACCTTTAAACACGAAAGCATTTGATGCCGGGGTCCACCACGACTTTAGTGCCATCATTTCCCTCATGAAGTGATATTGGTAGAATACACATAAACAGATGATAAATAAAATGAAAATAAAAATGTTTCGTTGATAACCCAGGAGTTACGCCCACGACCTCCAGGCCTACGGCGATAAGTGCTGGTGCTCTACACACTTCACTATCGAAAAACAAGAACGAGGTTTTACAAACGCCTTATATCTCGAACACCTTCGAGAAAGAGACCCCAGTGGGAAACAGAAGGCCTTCGCGCGTTCATGGCTGAACCTTCGAACACACTTTCTCAGCGAAACACACGCATGATGAAAGTGGAACGCCTTCGCACGATCACGGCTGAAGCTATGATCTCTCCCTGACGCGTTCTTGAAGCATTGTCTAGTAGTTCATGCATTAGGAGAGGCATTGGTAAATGTATTACTTGTGAGCATGCACCTCAAGTACCAAGGTTCATTAAGTGCTTCCTGATGACATTTTAATGCGACATTCAGCGTATTCATTCTCGAGCTATATGTTAACAACTTCAACTATACCAGAGAGGTTTAATCTTAATCATGGACATTAGTTGTCGGGATGGAAATACGCCAACAGGCATCAATGTCGTTGCATCCATGTTAAACGGTGTTATAGCTGTTAAACACCAACAGTCCCTGTGCAAGCTCCGATATATCAATGTACAATAACAATCAACTACTTTTTTGAAGACACGGAGTGCCGATTGGCATCACGGGTGGGTACACCATGTCTCTATATGTGCAATGTCACAAAAGGAGTGATGAGCATCGATGCGACGCGCTTTGAGCCAACAGGTACTGGCTGCCACCAAAAACTATAGGCAGCACATGCCGGCATTTTTGTGACTCATATGTCGCAACTCTTATTTGTTCATTGGTAGGCCTTAGTGAACTAGCATTATATATTTTTCAGAGCATTGTATTTGTTTTATGCCAGCCAGTTTTCTAGTTGCAGGTGTCGGTAGAGCTGCTAATCAGTACACCAGCGCAGTCGCTGTACAGGCATATTTATTTATTTATTTATTTCGGTACCCTCAGGGATCGAGGGCATTATAGAGGGGAGTGGGTTACATTCGTAGTACAACATGTTTTAAAAGAAACGGGAAAAGAAAAACTTGGGTGGTTACATAAAAATTATGAAGAAAATTGACAATAAAGAGCGCACAGTCCAAAAACAACAAGAACATTGATTAAAAATACAAAGCGTAAAAAAGGTACTTTAAAGTAAAGATACAAATAATAGCACTCAAAGCACCAGCACGTGCTTATGAACTGAGGAATACAACATGTGAAGATATTGGCGCAAACAAAAGAGGAAAACTAAAAGGACACTAAAAAAGGCAAAGGAATACAATCGTACAAAAATAATAGCTTCAAAACGATAGCAGGTTAGTTAAGGCAGCCTTGAACTTTGTATTATCATTAATCTCGACTACCGATCGGGGAAGGTGATTCCAACTTGCTGTAGTACGGGGGATGAATGAAGTGAAGAAATGGTTGGTGCGGCATGAGGGAATACCAACCTTATGACGATGGTCGATGCGGGCAGATACGTACGAAGCAGGTGTTATCAATTTATTCTTGAGGATGGGATTACCATAATATATCTTGTGGAACAGGCAGAGGCGAAACATTTTTCTACGTTCTGATAGCAGAGGCAATGACAAGCTTGTTTTCATGGAAGTGACGCTGGAGGTGCGATGATAGTTAGAAAGGATGAAACGAGCAGCCCGACTCTGGACAGATTCGAGCTGAGAGATGGGTGATTCTTGGCTGGGGTCCCATACAGATGCAGCATATTCAAGTTTGGCGCGAACTAAAGATTTATAAAGAAGTAATTTCACAGAACTAGTAGAAAGGTAAAAATTGGGGCGTATATAACCCAGCATGCGATTAGCGTTATTAGTTATGTGATCTACATGCATTTTCCAAGACAGATCAGAAGAGATAAGTACGCCTAAATATTTGTAAGATGACACAGATACGAGGTTACTATTGTTAAGATGATAGTATGGCAGTGTAGTATTGCGACGAGAAACACGCATGTGCTTGCATTTTTTAGTGTTTAATTCCATGTTCCACGTGTTAGTCCAGTCACGAACATGGTTTATATCAGATTGAGGAAGATCTACATCGGAGTCGTTGTTAATAACACGGTATATAACGCAATCATCAGCGAACAGGTTAATTGATGAACGTAAATTATCAGGTAAGTCGTTTATATAGATAAGGAAGAGCAAGGGCCCCAGTACCGAGCCTTGAGGCACGCCTGATTGAACAGCAGAAGTGATGGATGAAGTGTTATTAACTGTGACAAGTTGTGAACGATGAGTGAGGAAAGAGTGCAGCCATTGAAGAACATCAGGATCCAGGTTAAGTTTACTTAGTTTGAAAAGAAGCAGTTGATGAGAAACCTTGTCAAACGCTTTTGAAAAGTCGAGGATTATGCAGTCAACAATGACACCCCCGTCAAGGATGAAATTCATGTCATGTGTAAATGACAAAAGTTGTGTTTCGCATGAAAATGACTTGCGGAATCCATGCTGATGATCTGTAAAAAAGGCATTTGACTGTAGAAATGATGCGAGGTGAGAGTAGATAACATGTTCCACGATTTTACATGAAATGCACGTAAGTGAGATTGGTCGATAATTATATGGTGAGTGCTTATCCCCAGACTTGTGCAAGGGAATCACCCTCCCAACCTTCCAGTCTTCCGGAATGCAACCGGTATGAAGCGATTGCTGAAATACATTAGCAAGAATTATGGCACTGTGCACTTTAGTCTTAATTAAAAACTTTGAGTTAATATCATCGACGCCACATGATGAAGAAACTTTTTAGGTTTTTGTATTATTTTTTCTATTCCAGCTATATCGAAGACAATGGGGTCCATTGTTAAAAAGTCAGTACCGGCATAAGTGGGTGAAACAGAACACACAATTTTTGAAAAAGCAGAGACAAATACAGAGTTAAGAACATTCGCGGATTCATCAAGTTTGATTAGGTGATCGCTTGAGTCTTTAAGGATAATTGGTGAATTGTCTCTTTTGTTAACTACGTTCCAAAATTGCTTAGGGTTAGTAATTAAAAGGGATGGTAATGTAGTGTTGAAAAAAATCTTTGGCATGCTTAAGGGCTTGTTTGTATTCAATAGCCACTGCATAATAAGCACTCCAACGTTCTTGAGTGCCGGTTAGTTTTGCAGAACGGAAATTGCGTTTTTTCTTATTGCGTAGTCTTTTTAGCAATTGATTGAACCATGGCGATTGCCGGTTAGATGTGATGACTACGCGTGGGACATATTTTTCTATGAGTGATGGAGCTTTTTCTTTGAATTAAACCCAGTTAGTATTCACGGAACGATCATGAAAGTTGTGCAAGTAATCACCCAATAAAGCAGAGAGATCATGATTACGAGCATCGAAATCGGCGTGTTTGTAGCCTCGAATATATTTCTTGTGATTACCATTGTGAGGCACGGTGCAGGCGAAAGAAAAATGAAGGAGCAAGTGGTCGCTTAGCCCAGATAGGTAGGATACGGGATGCAAAAGATCAGGCGCAGTGGTGGTGAGTACCAGATCCAGAATGTTGGACGTGGTAGACGTAATTCTTGTTGCCTGCGTTACTAGCTGGGACAAGTTGAAAACGTTGCATAAATTCAGAAGCGCGTCGCCCATGCTAGAGAAAGAATGACAAGTGGAATGCACGTTGGACCAAGCTATATTCGGGAAATTAAAATCGCCTAGTAAAAGGAGCGGACTATTCGGATACCGCACTGTTATCATAGAAATGACGTCATGAAGCTCGTCAACAAACGTGGGTGGACAGGATGGTGGTCGATAGCAAACGCCCAATATTAGTTTCTTAGAACACGTTTGTATTTCCACCAGAACAAGTTCTAAAGCGTTAGTAAGATGTATTGGAAAAGACAATATTGCGTCAGAAACCGCGATAAGCACGCCTCCGCCACACCTAGTACCTCTGTCACAACGATAGACGTTGTAGTGTTTTTTGCAATCAAACAATTCGCTGCTATCAACCTGCGCAGACAACCAGGTTTCAGTAAGACAGATTATGTCGGCGTCAGAGGCATCGATAGCAGAGCAGAGGTCGTCGCGCTTTGGAATTAGGCTTCGAATATCAGTGAAAAGAATGGAAACTTTGTTAATGGCTGGTAACTTCGGTCCACTTCCCCTCGCGCAGCGCCTATTTATTGGTGGGTGACACAGATGCATTAGGTGGTTCGTGCACGGAACCTGAAGTGTCGACTGATGGCTTAAAGGCACTAGTGATTTCACGCACGCAATCAGCAGAGGGATCATAAGTGTAGCCTTTTTTGTTGATGTACAGTTTGTTGAAACGTAGCTTAAAACTTGCGGGTTGGGTTTTGCCATATTCGGCCAGTTTCTTTCTAGCAAGGCGAGTATCTGGTGAATAGTCTTCACTAACAGTGATATTTTCTTCCTTCAGCTTAGAACTGCTGAGGAGTATTTGCTGTTTTACCTTGTAAGAAGAGAATTTGACAATGATTGGCCGGCATTTATTTGAAGTATAGCCACCAAGCCTGTGTGCTCTTTCGATTATTATTTCAGAGGGCGACATTTTCAATTTGGTTGAAAGCACCTTGACCAGCTTTTTCCTCTGACTGAGCCCAGGACTCCGACTGGGCATCAGGTAGGCCAAAGAATAAAAGCTTGTCTCGCCGCTGTCTGTCCTCATGCTCAGCTTGCTTAGCACGCAACTGAACGTTTTCGCTACAAAGATGGCTAATCGACTGACGAAGACGCTGTATCTCTTCCTCTACTTCCTCAAAGGCGACCGTTTTGCGCTCTACTTCCGTTAATCGTCTAAAACAGTAAGATTTTCTTGCAAATATGCCTGTGTTTTTTAAAGCTCATCAACAGATTTTATTAAATCCGTTTGGTCCGTCACCAATTTTTCGGTACGCGTATTTACAGTTTGTAGTATCGCGAACATCTCATTCAACTTAGCCTGGGAATCGGGGGAGAGGGCTCTGTACTTGGCCTCTCGTATTGGGCCCAGGGTTCAGCTCAACGTCACCGGACAGCATAAGCAGTTGCGTTGCAACGTCAAAGCACTCATGAAAAACGCAAAGCAAATCTCCCGGGCTTGGGAGTTTTGCTCCCCACGCCCAGGGAGCAAAACTATTAGAAATGCCCGGGAGCAAAATTATTAGAAAAGGCCGCTCCGCTTGGCCTTTTCTAATAAATTGGCGAGAGATCGGCACGGCCTCGTCGGCCGCCGTCCCGATGTATTCTCACGTCTCGTCTCACATCTCTCGCTACAGTGACCATTATACGCCATGAGGATGACGATGACGCTGATGACGATGAACAATAAGCGCGTTCCAGAGCACATTCTCTTTTAGGGGCGAAGCCCCTTAAGGTCGAAGCTTGTACATCACTGCCCCTGTGTTGCCACGCTAGTACTCGCCGCTCCCGCTAGAGGCGCAGCTGTGCTCTCATTTGATTTGCATGGCGCCCACTAGATGGCTCTGCGGCGCTCGCTCCACTCTCCGGCGCGCCTGCTCCACTCTCGGCTCTCAGCGCGCTTCCTCTCTCTCTTTCGACGGTCGTCACTCAGTGCGCCTCAATACCACTACTACCTAATACTGCTATGAACAACGAAGAAGACAAGGCGGCGGCGGAGCGGAGGGCTCACAAAGCGGCTGCAGCGCGGGCTCTCAAGTTGTGCGAGAGAGAAGTAGGCGCCGGCGACGCACACAAGCGGATCCAGATTTGCGAGCCCGTGAAGCTGTAGCGGCACGGCAGCGCCGGCAAGCCGACCCGGAGTTGAGGGTTCGCGAAGCTGCAGCGCAAGCTGATCCAGAGGCGGCGAGGGCTGGCGCAGCTGCTGCGGCACGGCAGCGCCGGCAAGCCGATCCAGAGGCGGCGAGGGCTCGCGTCACGACGTGTCACGTCTTTGCATGATCGAGTGGGCAATGTACGGGGAGATTCATGGTTACCCGAAGGATCCCCCGCAGCTTCGCCCACTCATCATTATTCACTGCGTGGATATGCTGTGCTTTTTTTTGCCAACTGGTTTTCTAGTTGCAGGTAACGGTAGACTTTGTGGGAACTGCGCGCATCAGATATAAACACGTGCTGCGTAGTGGGTGTGCGCGCTGCCCGCATGTCGACGACAAGAGCGGCAGCGGACACGCTGCGGGGGCGCTTGCCGCCGTACTGTCGCGGAGTGAGCGTGTGTGTGGTTTGTGCCTGGCGTGGCGTAGATTGATGACAGGAGTGGTAGTTATGAGCTCAGTTGTTGTAATCGCACGTTTAACCTTTTGGAGTTCCTAGTGGTAATAATTGTTCTTTTCCTGAGATTTGTCACCAGAGGCTGCCTCCCATCTTTGGCCAAACGGCCCGAACTCCATAAGTGGCGTCAAACGCGGTATTTCCGTGTGCTGCCAGCAAGGATGGAGGCAGCGCTAAATCACATTCCTGTAGGAGTGCGCCTTCTACTTCTCTTCATAGATATGAAATTGGATAACATACATAAATTAGCATAAGATATTATTGTTAACATCCACGAAATGATTATTGCTGTTGTATTGTGGAATGGCTTGTTTGAGTTGTATGCATGTATTCTGCTTTCAATTTTCCCTAAGATATCTGCTTCCTATGTATTGCACTTGATTTCCAATCAAGTTTCGCTGTCAGTCAGCTCCATATTTCGTCATCCTCAGAATGTCTTGTCTAAAATTACACTGTTGTTTTCCCTTCAAATGATGGTGAATGATTACCCCCTTCGTCATTAGGAAGTCCTCGCACGTCGTGCAATACTTCGTGGCTACCGCCTGCCCAAACCACTTTTAACAAAAATATTATGAATGCACGAGAAATCTCTTTTCATTTTGACCTTCTTATTTTATTCAATCTCAGCTTTCTCCAACCTAGCGGTCTTCAGGGACGTTCTCCTAACTTTCAACGAGGTGACTAAACATTACCACCTGGGCAGAAGGGTCTTCCCCCTTCCTCATGTGAAACTCTATAGAGCACAGGCATCTACCCTCCGCATGCTTCAAGCCAGGTCATATCCAAACCTTCATTCCCACAGCCAGTTCATTGAATGCATTGATCCAACATGCCCAGATTGTGGCTCCGCATCTACGTTAGACCACATGCTCTGGCAGTGCCCCTCATTACAGAGTTCTCAACGCACGACTGAAGAGGAATGGAGCTCTGCGCTACGGAGCTCAGAACTTTTACATCAACTCAGGGCCGTCCAGAGGGCTCACGACGCGGCGATGAGGCTCGGCCTACCCGTCCCGACGTGGGAGCGGCCCGCTGCTCTACCGCCTTGAGCGGTAGTGTTCCTCAGGACCTCAATCAAGTTCTGTGTCTGTCTGTCTATCAGCTTTCTACTTTTACATCGTATCTGTAATAGGCTCGTTTGTGACGTAAACTGCGTGCGTAGACAGGGTAGCTAGAATATCTGGCGTGGAAAATCAAATCCGAGTGCGAAGAGCCAGGGTTGAGTGCAGGGTGACAGGCGAATAGGATCGAATGAATACGTGGGCCGAGCACGCAACTAGCCAGCTCTTTGCGCCGTAGCAAGACTATCGCAGCGAATCACGCGTGCTTATGCGGGGTAATTCTCGCTGCGAAGTCGTCATGTTCACTTTGTGGCCTTCCAAGATTACAAATGTATATTGCCAAATGCAGGTTCAGTCTTTACATTAGATAAAAGATACTATGCTCGCTGAACTGGTCGAATTGCGACACGATGTAGCATTTTTATATTCCAAGTACACAGAAAAGAGAAGGTACCCTAGCCTACTGAATATTAGAATTCAATTGCTTTACAAAATGTCGCATACGAAAAAGCGTGTGCTATTAAAAGCTTCTTTCCACTGACACTTAAGAAATATTTTTTTCTCGAGAGCAAAATATTGGTCGTTATTAAGGGCCAAACAACGAAACGTTCCTTTCCTTCGACCGCGTCCTCACCTTACGTGAGGCCTCCTTACAGACAAGTACCGACGGAGGAAGCAAGCGTACTCTGAAAGCTCCCTTCACCCGCCCTCGCGGGAGGAATGGTTGCCGCGCTCCTGCGTTCGAGATTATCGAATATAAGCTTTGCTCACAAGCGTTTATTCTGTAAAAAAACAGTTGGTTCACCACATCACTTCCAAATTGAAGTGTTAAGATAGAGACGCATGTACGCTTTCTTCCAACTGCGATTACTAAATGTGAAAAGCCACCGTAGTCGAGCGCAAAACGTGGTGCGGTCTAGCAACACTGAAACGCCCGCCTCTTTAAACGCTGTCATTCTAAACGCGCTTCACGAGTCAGACATGCCTGCGAAAACGCCCTTCTCCCTGCAGAGGTGGGGTGGGAGGGTTGCCTCGGAAACAAGCATCACGTGGGCAGGCTCATCACGTGGGCTAGCTGTGAGGTGAAGCGCTCGTTCAGGGCCAGGAGCGGACCTAAAGGGGCGCACGAAGGTAGCCCCAAAGCAACCTTACGCTGAGGAAGCGCCAAGGCAGGGCTGGGCAAAGATACTTTGAAATTGTATCGCAATACGATACAAGATACTCGAGCAAGAAGTATTTGGGATACAGATACAAGATACTTCCGAAATAAATGTATCCGATACGATACTTCCGGATTGTATCTTAAGATACTTCGATACATTCGCAAATTAGCTATTATAGATCGATACAATGAAGCACGAAAGGCATATGTACAGCCGTGTTTACTTGAAAATTTCTTAACTGCGACCAACTTGGTTTAATTTTAATGAAATACCTGTTTGTATCACAAGATTTGTCATTCTTGCTCAAGGCATATTAGTTTCATTCCGAAACAATTTACTGGGATTTGTTCGGCTGCTTAAAATGACAGCTCATTAACCGCTCCGCTGTCAGTGGTTTTTGCTTGACACTTTTGTAATTGATGGGTGTCGCTGCTCTACTTGGCGACCAACTGGCGGGTTGCCATTTACTTCAAGAACATTATTAAGATGCCTCCGCCCAGTGATCCAAATACCACAGTGCAGTCTTGCCTTGTCCGCAAGCATATTACCGTTTTCCAAATACCGCATCAACCAACATGTGTAGAGCAGTAACAACATTGGTAGCGGTATTATTTGTGACGCATCGTGTGAAGACGATGAACTGCATAGTCAGCACTCACAATGCATTGAGGACACAAAACTGCAATGATTTTTCATATTCCACTTATCTTCTGGCGTAAGGCGTTCGCAAACAACATATGCACTAACCGTGCAATCTTATACCATTTCTTCGCCGAGAAAATTTGCCCCTCTCAGAAACGTCTCAGACGAATCGTAGTGGCACAGAGCGCCGGCAGTATACCACTGCTATTCACCATTGCCATTTCTATCTCTGCTTACCTGCAGATTTGTAACAATAAGAATACTTTATGGTGACCCAAAGAAAATGATGGCGAATATATCTAAGTCAAATAGCTAGGCGGTTCCATATTAAGTAACCAAAGTGAATAAGTATACAGGTTATTTCCCGTAAGTATAACTAAATATTTAAAAAAAATCAAGTGGTTAACCACCGCTGAATGAAATCAAAGATTTATGGTTTACTGTCATGTACATCTCGTTATGGTATTTTTTATATTGAGCTTAAGTGGTTAATTAAATATGGTCAATTATGCGAAAATTTTAATATTCACTTTTGGGCCAACTGCGCTTCGACACATCGTAGAGCGCATTTAAAAACCACCGATCCAATTTTTTTTTGGCGGCGTACATGCTCTGTGGGGAATATTTTTCGGAATTTTAAAGAAAGCCCGCAAAATATGAAATAAAACCACGTTCGCAGACAGTTAAAAATTAGAATAAAGTAGAGAACGTATTTTAGCTGCAGGTTACACAAGTCATATTACCATAAACAGACGGGCGAAAACTATACGGAGGCCCACGTAATGTGTATATGAAATGCAAATGGGGGACAGTAAAGAGAGCACTGGGGCGCACATTCAAATTATCATTAAGAGAACTTCTCAAATAATTCAGGAGGGAGAACAAAGACAAAGTACATCAAAATATTTCGTGTGACGTAAATGCTTGTTCTATTGCATCTAACATCGGCACCGATAGTGCGATGGTTGTTAGACTCTCATTCGCATGTAAGTCACTCTCACCGTATGTAAGTCAGGCTTACATCCCCGAGATCTTTTAAATCGCTGATGAATGAAAACCGGCAGACGCAAAGCAGCCCCATTCTTGCATTCTTGAGACTTTGCAACGAAGCACCACGCAAAACAAACTTCGATAACGACGCTATAACGGCACCAGAATTTGAGTGAAAGACGCCGCACGCATTAGAGTACGCAGCACAGTACCGTGGCTACGAACAAGTGCCATGGTACCGAAACAAATAAAAAGAAAAGGTAGGCTGCGTGTAGACGCTCGCGCGCTTATTTTTGTCAAGATGGCTCGAGTGCCATCACGTGACTCTGCTCCACCAATAGGGACGCACCGAGCTCATCGCCGTTGCTCGCTGGAGCGCTCTGGCGGAAGTATACAAGAATGTCACTGTCGTTAGTTTTATTAAAGTAGCTATTAGTGGCAGCAATATCACCTTGAGAACCGGAATTCAGGTCGACGTTTATTGTTTCGCACGGTGGTGTTTCTACAGCAGTATCTTGTATCTTAAGATACACGATACATTATTGAATCTATCGGAAATACAGATATAGATACTCGTCTTGCGAGACGTATCGCGATACAGATACAAGATACCCAAAGAGTATCTAAGATAGTATCTAAGATACATGTATCTTCGATACTGCCCAGCACTTCGCCAAGGAAGCCTTCACCGAGGGCTCCTCAGTGAGGAAGCTTTCAGAGTGACATAAGGCGGCCTCACCAAAATGAAGGCTTCCTTACTGAGGAAAGGAACGTGTCGTTGTTTGGCCCTATGACCTGCATATACATGGCTTATTTCCTATCTCAGAAAGTAGTAGCTATTTGACTTGGTAATTCAGTACATTGACGCCAGAGTTTCTTTACGCACTTTGGAAATATGCACTTCAGCAGCTCCATTTGTTTTGGTATTTTCGTCGTACATATAGTATCCTAGGGTTCATACTTTCAATAACAATACCGTCATTCAAATAAGTAGTGTAGAAATTATTTTATCAATAACCTGCGCGCTTATCCTCAATTCAAAGGTACAAACATAGTGCTCACCTATATTTTCACACTTTTCTTGGCCTTGCCACCTCATCTCTGGTATTACTACTTCGATTACATCGTCTCCTGATGGAATATCTACCACCCGTACATTCCTATGGAAATGCTATACAGGTGGTGTGCGTTCAGTGAGCGCTTAAAAGAATACGCTTTCCCAATTAATACTAGGAGATATACTCAGAGCTTTTGTAATTAGAATACATGCGTCACAAACGCATTCGTAAAACCGTTGAAGCTTCAAGGTAATGTTGGAAGTTCCGTCTTGGAAGGAAATGATTCGGGCTGCTCATTCTCGCGCTGATGAGTTCAGAGCAATTATTTAAACGTCAACTTGTAGATCAAACGTTCCCTAATAAACCTTCCGCTGTCACTCCTGCACCAACACGGGCGAAAATTGCGGTGATAAGTGGCGTTATATTTTAGATTGAAGAAAAGAAAAGAAGACTCACGAAGCTGCACTTAAGAAGCGCTCACAAGCTAATGAAAATGTTGTTGACAGAAAGCATTCAAAGAAGTTGAACTGACGCCAACTGTGCGGTCGCCACAATATAAAAATCCTGACAGCTTGCGAAACTACGAGGAACATTTCAGTGACTGAATAAATTAACTTCAAGCAACAAGACAGAGAAGGAAGATAAACCTACACGAAGCATAATGAAAAAATCCTTAGAAGCACGTAACAACGTAGTCTGCAGCTGCAAGACTTAACGTAATCTTATTACACGTCGTGATAAGGCCGCTCAAGAGCTGATGTACGTATAACCACTATTCCTAATTGAAAGAACTCTCAGTGTCTTGCGTGCTATGTCGTCTTGGAGCCTTTATAACACTGACGGTTTATGAAACGGTGCCTGGCAAGTACAAACACAGATTTGCTAAGCAAACTTCAATGCACGATTAGAGCTTCGATTCGTCTGTGTTCCCTTTAGGCATCGTGCTTTGCGCAGTGTAAGAATGCCCACAGGTCGCAGGGATTCCATAAACGACACCGGTAACGCCCATAACAGCTCTTGTTTTCTGTGCTACATTATCGTTTGTGTGAAAGTTCACGCTTGCGAAATTACTCGTGAACAGCAGTGTTAATAGTACCAACATTATAAGTCACTAAAGACCACCTAAACGTCGTAGCGCTAAGCAACTTTTGAGGCCATTGGATTGTATGGAAATAGCAGCAACAATTTTCTTTTGGTGTTGTCTTGATTCTTGCGTTGCTGGGCACTCCGAGCTTTTACCTGTTGCAAAAGCTTTCAACCGCAGCATTGAAAAATTGAAACAAAAACCTTGATGCGATTATCTGTCCAATCAAAGAAAGAAGATAATTTTTATGTGCCGTTTGCGTCGTCTTAGTGCTGAATGGAAACAACAAAGCACAATCCCATCTTTCACTGTATTTGAACGTGAAGACCAGTGGCCCGGATTTTTATTCGGTTCGTTGCTCACCTGTTGAACCTAAAGTCGCGGGCTTGATCCCGGCCGCGGAGGTAGCATTACGATGGCGGTGATTTGCTAGGGCCCGTGCACGGCGCGGAGTCAGAAAAGGTTAACAGCACAGGTGTCCCACGCATTTGTGGCCATTTTGAGGTACAGTTTCCTCAGTGACTAAAAGTGATCTCGACATAATGCACACATCATTTTCTTCCATTTTTTTTTTTGCTGTTTCACAACTAAGCTGCGCCGAGAACGGTCCTGCCCAAAGCGACTCCCGGCGTACGCTGGTCCTTAGTTTACCGGTGTAGTCCGTCTACATGCCACTGGCGGCTGTGGGTTTAAAGTGTACGGAAATCCGACATCGAGAAATGACCGTGGAATAAAGCTTCGAAATCGGTTAACCAAATGAACGATTTTTTATTTTCTGTGGTGACTGCAGAAGGAGCGATGAGCATGGATGCGACGTTCTTTCAGCAACGCTCGCAGGCTGTCAGCGAAATCTCCCGGTGGCGCTCACCGGTGCTTCTCTAACTCATACGTATGAACACATACAACTGCAATTTCGTAAGCCTTTAGGCCTAAGTGAACTTACACGATGACATATTCTTTTTCAATATATTGTATTTGTCTTTATTTTATTTTTTTTGCCAAGCGGTTTAAGAGCTCTTCCTATCGATATAACTGCAAATTGTTACGCTGGAACAGCCGCGTTACTTGCATATTGTTGATTTCGCGAGAGAACTACTGAATAACAAATCAAGTACGCGCGTATTTATCGAACGAGTCGACATAAAGCTTCCGTACATGTCGACCAGTAGAAAGAACGAGAAACGGCTATTCAACTCGGCAGTAACAGCCGGCAATTTGTACCTCCTACTAGGTTCATTTTATATTTTTCGGAGTCTAGGCATTCGAACTTAAAGAACCTTAGCACTCTCGCCATTATCGGCACCAGATTCCTTACCGGCAGCTCTTCGTTTGTACCTAATAAACGCGCAAGCTTTATTTGAAAACTCAGATCACAACTTTCCTGCACATGCGAAACCAAAATGTGGAACGAAACGGTGTGATACTGTGTTCACTAGTCCTATTACGGTTAGGTTGTCACGAGTCGTGGTGAAGCAGTGGTAGAGAATTCCGTTGGGGAACAGGGGTGGGACGTGGTAATGCCGGTGGGCGTGGCCTTTTTTTTTCTTACGGCTATTTTTATTAGGAATGTTTTCTGTGTCCCTTTCATTGCTCAGTTATTTATCAAGAGGAGGTACGCACGCCTGTATGAACGCTCTAGAGCACTTTTGCCCTCCAGCACCCTCTGCTGACGCGTGTGAACGCGTCAGAATGGTGACGGTTTGTTTCCTTGACGTCATCGGTTGTTGATCTTAAATATTAACTTATTTTCACAGTGATCCTGTCTATTAAATCCACCCAAATATAGTCTTATAATAACGTGCAGGACGATGCCCTCTGCTGGGATGCGGAAATATCGCACCTCTATCAAGCATAGCTGTTCTGTCGTCTCCCATCTTCACTATTCCTGCGGATTTTATTCCTGCAAAGAAAGATATTCATTATTGCCTTGATAATATTTTTGGCTTGGTAACACGTAAAGCCGACAAATGACATCATTTACTTATTGCATGACATTACATTGCTTAAAGTGCTGGTTAGCCTGTCACATAAACTAATATAGCTTTAAATTATCCCCGGTTCAGTGAGTTGATCTTGTGATTTACTTCGTGTGACCACCACCTTAACGAACGTAGTTTGATTATGTTATCCAGCTCCTCACTAATGTGGGGGAGGGGGTACCTGATCCCTATCACTTTATGTACTGCCTTGCCTGCTGAAGTGGCACTTACGCGATTCCTCTGAGAGATGAGGACCGCCACTGTGCTCAGCATAAGAGTTAGGTATACCGAGAGCTAGGAGCTGCTCGGCTGGTGTGCTGATGGGTAGACCGAGTGCGGCGCTTCTAATGAGGGCATCCACCTGACTCTCCTCGCTTTTGTTGAGGGATGTGTGCCAATGTTTCGCACGGAGCCATTCTCTCCGAGCTCAACGCGTTCTAGCATTTTCACAGCAGAGTTGTCATGGTCGAGGTTTTGCATTTGTCATAGATGAAAATTATCATTATCATAAACTGGTACGCGCTCTCTTCGTCCTCTTTATCATCACCTTCCTCTTCTGCTTCACTCTCAGGACACGTGCGCCGTTTTTATGGCGTTGAATACACAAAGGCTGCCAACGCTATTCACTCCGCTTCTATTTTTCACTAATGGACGTAAATATTTCGTTGAACAAGTAGCAGTAGTGAGTGTTTACATTTTGTGCGTGCCCCTATACATATAGCAGTTTTACGCACGTAATGTATTCATGTAGTGTTTCGATTTCAACGTTTAGGAGTCTGTAGGCATCGGTGTAAACTGAAACAGTGACTTGTTACATCGCCACGCACTGGACGGGGAGTAATGGGATGTGGTTTAGTAAGACATTCGTTTTGGCACTTGGTCCATACTTGATGTGGAACAAAGCAGTGCTATAACATGATCTCCGCGATTACAAACACAGTAATGCGCCTGTTTTGTGTGTATGTTGTTTGTGTTCCCGTTTCTGTTGCCATGAACTCTGGCTTCTGAACCCGCTTCCGAACCTACACTGTACAAACTTCGCAACCCACGTGCGCCGAAATCAGTCCCATCCTGACGTACCGGCTGAATGTGCTTAAATGGCACTGGCCCTTTTCGGTTTATGTGTATGCTAAATTAAAGATTTTAACACGAAATGCATTTGATGCCGGGCTCCACCATGACTTCAGTGACGTCATCTCCGTCACGAAGTGATATTGGTAGAATACACACAAACAGATGAGAAATAAAATGTAGAAGAAAAATGTTTCGTTGATGGAGGTAACCCAGGAGTTACGCCCACGACTTCTAGGCCTACGGCCATAAGTGCTGGTGCTCTACACACTCCGCTATCGAAAAACATGAACAAGGATTTACAAACGCTTTATATCTCGAACATTTTCGAGAGAGAGACCGCAGTGGGAAATCAGAAGGCCTTTGAGCGTTCACGGCTGAACCTTCGAACACACCTTCTCACTGAAAAACACGCTTGAGGAAAGTTGAACGCCTTCGCACGAACACGGCTGAAGCCATGATCTCTCCCTGGCGCGTTCTTGAAGCTTTGTGTAGTAGTGCATGCATTAGGAGAGGCACAGGTTATTCTGTTACTTTCGAGCATGCACCTCAAGTACCAATGTTCATTAAGTGCTTGCTGATGATATTTTTACGTGGTATTCAGCGCATTCATTATTGAGCTATATGTTAACAACTTCAACTACCAGACAGCTTTAATCTTAATCATGGACGTTGGTCGTCGGGATGGAAATACGCTCCAGGCATCAATGTCGTTGCAATCCATGTTCAGTAATAGGTTCTGGCAGGCTAGTTGGTTCATTGCGACAAACTTTCGTAAACTGCGCGAAAAGACGAGGACACAAGTAAGAAAACATTCAGAACACCACCAGCGCAGACTGTCAACTGTTTATTTTCTAGGAAGCAAGGAACAGATATTTCAAGCAGGAACCTGTACACGTGACCAATCTTTTCAAATCTCGCATGTGGCGACAAAATTAAAATCATTGCTGGATAAGAGGGTAGCCTAAGATAGCGGCCCAAACGCAGATCGGAAAACACGTGGCACCAATCTCGCTGAGCTTTGCACATGTGACCTTGACCCCGGTACGGGGTCAAGGTCACATGTGCAAAGACGACCTTGACGAAGACGACTTTGACAACGGTACGGGGTCAAGGTCGTCTTCTCAACTCCCTGTAAACTCAGTAGTGTATGCCCCATGGTGACAGGAAAGAGCAGGAGTAGGCCTCAATGCACAACAAGACACCAAACGACCTTACACTGAATGCGTTTCTGGGGTGGTGTATTCCATTCCACTGAACTGTGGCAGCTTGTATATTGGGCAGACGGGAAGGTGTTTTAACGATAGGGCGAGGGAACACCATTGGCATGTCACTAACAATGCAGGAGGTACTTTGACACACCATTGTAACAGATGTACAGGAAAAGATGGGGGCGGACGAAACGCATCATGCAGACCTATTCTTGCAACCACCAAGTTTTTGTTTAAATCGAGGGACCAGATCCGAAAGGGAGATTGTCGAAGCGTATCACATCATAAAAACTGGTGAAAAAATGTATTAGCACGCCGTCTCTTTCTTTCATTATCGCCAAAAGAAGTTGCTTTCCTGGAGAGTGCCCTGTAAAAAGCGGCTTGAGTTTTTGTTTGGGTGGTTTTCATGCAAAAGTAAGGTGAGCGCCAGATGTGCGGAGGGGTTTTAGTGTTTCACTTGCTTTTAATTTGCTATTAATTTGTTTTTAATTTGATTTTAATTTGTTTTTAATTTGCTTTTAATTGCTTTTAATTTCGTCACCCTCAGCTTTACTCCTGTTAATTGGTGTAGCTCATTGTTCCATACTTTTAGGTTTTCATGTGTGTTACTTATACATTTGTTGAGCGTTAAATCTTTTGTTTTCACCAAGCGATGTTACGTCATCATCATTTCCCCTCTGTTCATGTTATCTGTTTTGCCATAACCACCTTTTCTTTGCTCGTTTTTCGTTTTCGATTGGTTTTCACATGTGCAAAGCTCAGCGAGATTGGTGCCACGCGTTTTCCGATCGGGGTTGGGCCGCTATCTTAGGCTACCCTCTTATCCAGCAATGATTTTAATTTTTTCGCCGTATGCGAGATTGAAAAAGATTGGTCACATGTACAGGTTCCTGCTTGAAATATCTGTTCCTTGCTTCCTAGAAAATAAACAGTTGACAGTCTGCGCTGGTGGTGTTCTGAATGTTTTCTTACTTGTGTCCTCGTCTTTTCGCGCAGTTTACGAAAGTTTGTCGCATCCACGTTAAACGGTGTTATAGCTGCTAAACACCCACATTCCGTGTGCAAGCTCCGATATATCAATGTAAAATAACAATCAACTACTTTTTGAAGACACGTAGTACCGATTGGCATCACGGATGGATCAACCATGTTTTTTTTATGTGCAATCTCACACAAGGAGTGATGAGCATTGATGCGACGAGCTTTGAGCGAACAGGTACTGGCTGCCACCAAAAACTATAGGCTGCACATGCCGGTATTTTTATGACTCATATGTAAGAACTCTTATTTGTCCATTGGGAGGCCTTAGTGAACTAGCATTATATATTTTTCAGAGCATTGTATTTGTTTTATGTCAACCAGTTTTCCAGTTACAGGTATCGATAGAGCTACAAATCAGCACACCAGCGCAGTCGCTGTACAGGCACGCTTGCACAAGAAAACTGGACACCAAAACTCGATAAAGTGTGCTTAGATTTACTAGCAGATTACAGTCAACATAGCACATCTTTATATGTTTACCGACAGAAAGAGCGAGTAGCGATTGTTAAACTAGGCAGTAACGGCCGCAAGGTTAACGGTAACGGCCGCAAGCATTCACTTAAGACGATTAGAAGGCGAGAACCATCTCATTTTTCTTCTCAATCGATACATTTATCCTGCCCCGCCACTCTCCGAAAGCCTTCTGCACCTAACCAGGTGTTGCATTGCCTCCAGAATCGGAGGCACCTAGGCTGGTTTTGTACTGTTGCCGGGATTGGCCTACTTTTGACAAAGATACCATGTCATATGATTACATGATCATGTGGTTTTACGTCACGTGGCGTCACAGTGATGGCATCGTGAGGACGACATAAAGAGGTCATAAAATGTGGCGATCTGTGACGCCACGATAATGTCATAAGCGGCGCCATCACGTGATGATGATTTTTCGCATCATTCGTGTTGTTCTCGACGTCGCTGGATGCCGCCGATGCCCACAGTGAACTCGGCGTACGATGAGACACCTAAGGCTTTCGCCTCAATATAATCATGACAATACAGGTGAAAACTACGAGTAATGTCCACTGTACATTCCGTTACCTCAGTCTCTGTCTGTTTTCATGAGGGATGTGTGGCTGTCAATTTTAATCAATCAATCAATCAATCAATCAAACAATCAACAAAATCAACGAATACTACAAACGATTTATTTCACCAGAAAATTGTGGGTGGTCTTCTGGGCTAAAAAACTTCTCTAGGCAGCTGGCCTTGGTCCCTGGCGACCCTTATATTGGCAGCATACGACGTTCACATTACAAATAGGCATATGCGATTTTGATTATTACATACGTGAGTAATACTGTAGAAGTTGCAGTATGGACAACCGTTTACCTGTTGCAGTGTGGGCAAGGTGCTTAACTGCCGCTTACCTGTGGGTGCTCTTAGGTTGGCGAATCACGCCAATCTATTAATGATCGTTCGAAAAAACTGGCTTACTCAATGAAAGCCTGGGAGCCTAGTCATTCATCTGCCCGTTGGAAATATTGTAGTTGGCAGCGTATTTTTATGAGTGTGGTTACCGGGCGCTAGAATGACGAGCTCGCACGCCACATTACCGAAGCTTTTTACATTCACCTGTATTGTGTTTCTTGGAGGGGAGTGCATTCCATTTCTCTTCATAGCAACGAAATTAGGTGACAAATGGAAATTAACAAGGAGATTACGGTCAAGGTGCACGAGATAATTGCGGTTGTACAATGGCTTGATTGAGCTGCATGCGCGTGTTCTGCTTTCTATTTTGCCTAGGCAGATTTCTGGTTCATATGTATTTTACTTGATTTGCAATCTACTTTATCTGTTAGCCAGTGCCATGTTTCATGTTTAGAAGCACAGATATTTGGGCGAGTTTGTACTGATCCATGACGGTATTTTGGAGCGCGAAAACAGACAAGATACACGAGAAGGACTGAACTGGACGAGCGCTCACTTCATACTAAAGTTTATTCACAGAAGATGGCCAAGTTTTATCATACACCAAAGGCAACAAAAAAAAACAGAGAAACGCATGCGTGATACCACAATCTAACAACCGAAGAACAGCTATCACCTCCCAGTTAAAAATGATAACAAAAACCAAAACCACACAACTACCTCCTGCGCATGAGGTTCACAAGACACAGTAGCAACAACTGGGGGTCTGTTTTCGCGCTCCAAAATACCCCCATGTTTCATCACCCTCATATTCTCTTGCCTGAAACACAGTTCCTTTTCCATTAAAAGTTGGTGAATGATTACTCCTTCGTCATTAGGGAAGTCCTCGAACGTCGTGCAGCGTTTGGTGGATACCGCTTCCCCAAACCGCTTTCCACATAAAAATTACCAATGTTCGACAAGAACCTTTCTTTTTTGCCGTTTATATTTCATCCACTCTCAACTCTCTACTTTTACATCGGAGCTGTAATAGGCTAGTTGCTGACGTAATCTGCGTGCGTCAACAGGATATGTAGAAAACCTCGCGTGGAAAATCATATGGGAGCGCGAATGGCGAGCGGTGAGTGTTGCGCGATAGGCGAGCTAGGAGCGAATATACACGTAGGTCGAGCACGCAACCAGCCAGGTGTTTGCGGCGTTGCGCGACTATCGCAGCGAATCACGCGCGCTTATGCAGGGGGTTGTTCTCGCTGCGAAGTTGTCATGTTCATTGTGTGGCCGTTCAAGACAAGAAATGTATACTCCGAAATGCAGGTCGCTGAACTGGTCAAATTATCCACTCAATATATTATTTTTATATTCAAGGTACATAGAAAAGGAAACGTATCCTGACCTTCGGAATATTAAAATTCATTTGCTTTGTCGAAAGTCGTATATGAAAAAAAAGTTTGCAATTAAAAACTACCTTACACTTGACATTAAAAAATTGCTTATCTCGTGAGCAAAATATCGGTCGTCGCTCTTCGACGCCCTACTCATGACGTCACTCGACTTTCGCTGAAGCCTGCGTGTCAATAAAGCACGTCACAGTCGTTAATACGATCCAAATAAAAAGGGCTTATTTCCTGGTGTTCTTGACACCTCAGAACATAGTAGATATTTGACGTCGTATTCAGTGCGTTGACGCCAGAGTTTCTTAGACGCGCTTTGCAAATATCTACTTCGGCAGCTCTATTTGCTTTGACCTTACGTTGTACATAAAGTATCCTAAGGTAAAAACTTTCTGTAGGAATGTCGTCATTGAAATTAGTATTGAAATTATTCTACCGATAACCTGTAGGCTTATCCTCCTTGAAATTTACATGGTGCTCGCCTATATTTTCGAAGGCTTCGTGGCCTTGTCAACCTCAGCTCTGGTATTACTACTTCGACTACATCGTGCCCTCATGCAATGACTACCACCCGTATTTTCCTATTAAAATGCCATGTAGGTGGTGCTCATTCAATGAGCGCTTAACCGCTTCGACTTTTCCTAAATATATACCAAGAGATACACACAAATTAGGATACTTGCGTTTCACACACACTCGTCAAAATATTGAAACTTCAACGTGATTTTGCAAGTTCGCTCTTCAAGGACATGCTTCCATGTGCTAATTTTTCGCGCTGTTGAGTCCAGAGCATTTATTTGGACGTTACCCTGTACATCATAAGTACCGTAATAAACATTCTGTGGTAACTCCTGCAGCAATAACGCCAAAAACTGGGCTAGTTAGTCGGGTTATATTTTAGATTGAAGAAACGGAAAGAACACGCACGAAGTTGAGGTTAAGAAGCGCTTACAAGCTAATCAAAAGTTTTTTAACAGAACGCGAGAAAAGAAGTTGAGCTGAAGCTAACTGTGCAGTCGCCACAACATAACAATCTTGCCAGTTTGCGAAACTAAAAGGCAAGAAATTTCAGTAATGAGGAAATTACCATCAAACAACAAAACAGAAAAGGTGCATAGGTTTAAACGACATGCAGGTTATAGCTACAACACCTACAAAAAACCAATTACACGCCATAATAAGGTCATTCAAGAGCGAACGCACATATCACCAGCATTCCGAATTGAGAAGGTTATCGTTGTCTGCGTGCAATGTCGTCTTGGAGAATATATAAAACTGACGTTATATGAAATGGTGCCCGGCAATTGCAAACAGAGATATTCGCACCTAAAGGCAATGCATGATTAGCTCTTCAATTCATTTGTGTTCCCTTAGTCTGGTGTTTAGGCATCGTACTCTGCCCAATGTAAGAAAGCGCACCAGCCACAGGCATTTGATAAACGACGCCGGTAACGCACATAGAAGATCTTAATTTTTTTGCGTTACATTCTCTTCTGTGTTAAAGTTTACTCTTGCCAAATTACTGTGAACAACACCGCGAACAGTATCGAGATTACTTAGTCACTGCCATGTTGCAAGTTGTTGAGGTTATTTGGTCAATAAAATTTTTTGTGCGAATTTTTAGTTCTCCTTTCCTTTTCTTTTTAGTTCTCGGTCGCCTATACGCTCTACTTATTCCCATCTACAGTATGGAATAGGCACTGCTGCAGACGCGACCCATCTTGCCCGAGATCCTTGCCAAAATATCAACAGGTGAAACATACATGCCTATTGTAGCGTGTAAGCTTTGTTAGCCGGATGCGTTTAACATTTGTCCATGACTTCCGTTCAACTCCTCTTTAGACTTATTGTCTGACACTGCTTTGTCTGTGTGTGTTGTGGTTTAGTAGCACGGCTAATGCCACAACTCTAAGCCCTAAATTGAAATACTGAATTCGGAAACA
>JALIZH010006363.1:0-69396 GCA_030522465.1 Rhipicephalus appendiculatus | reverse complement strand
ACTTGTGACGTGAAAGATTTCCGGATTGAATAAAGTGATGTTTCAACTGTGCCATTTCTGCAAGACAACGCCCGTTTCGAAACCACTAGTGAGATCGCGAGCAGCGTTGCAAGCCCATTTCGCAGGTAAACACAGCGGCACCGGCGTCTCGGCGAGCCGTCGCGCTTCGCTTCCACCTTTGCTCTTCACATCGATGACGTCGAGGAAGTATATAGCGTATGCTAACGCATTACGTACGAGTGCAAAGCTTAATCGTGTTGGCAAAAACAAGCGCTCTACGGCGAGCTCGCGTGCGATTGCGAACGGCGCAGGTGACAACCGGCGCCCGCCATGCTAAGCCTACCCATCGGGGTGCTGTTGCCGCTGTTGCGACGTGCTTGTCGTGCACGAAGGCGTAGTTTTTTTTCATTATTTTCTCATAGAACGAAGCGTGGCTGTGCAAAGTGGTTTGTTTTGTGCTTCATTACGAGGATACGAAGTCTTCCGAGTGCGCATGCCGAGGCGCCGCATGTGGGTGGAGCCTGCCGCTGATTGCTCGTTCGCCCCATGTGTCTCGAAACGTCGTACGCCGCATGTCGGGTCATCCGACGCCGCACGTCGCATCGCATGCAAAACTGTACCGTCTGTCTCGGGCTTTATATAGTCGGGCTATGTCAGGCGGCGTTGTCCGGCGTTGTCCGCGGAGGAGGAGGATAGGTTGAGGAGGTGTCCGCGCGCCGGCAGGTGTTATCTCTCCGCTCTCGCTCCCTCTCCCATAGCAACAGCTGCGGGCGCGCGCTATGCAGTGCAGTGCTTCGCCGCTCCTTCTCTCGCCGTTCGCTGGCTGCCTCTCAAGGCGATGGCAGAAGTCGGTGTCGGCGCAAGAAATGCATTCGCATTTCCTCACGATTCCCTTCGGGGAGGTGGGGGCATTTTTTCGTTGGTGTTGTGGCTGTGTCTTGTGTTGTCCGTTTTTAGTGAGCGTCAGTGTTAGTAGTGCCTGTGCGGCGTAGCGCCGTGACTCAGTGCTGCCCTCTGATCAACGGCTGGCCAGCCGTTGACATAAATCGAACGGGACGGTACGATAAAATTGTGCGCGAGTGAATGCGTGAATATGCACCTTACAGTATAATTCAGTCCGGGCACTGTACGGCATTGCATTCGAAACCTCACCGAGTGATTACTTTATGCCACAGCTACGTAGATATGCGGAAAATTCTCGTTTGCTTGCGTTATTTGTAAAACACGGAGTGATAGTTCTAGCAATTGTTTTCTCGAGCCACCTAAGCGCTGCGTCAAAAAACTACGTGAAACGAGCGATTTCTGAACAAATTAAGTCGGTTTTCCTGTTCGCTATTTAAAACAAAAATATTACTTCCGATGGTGACTGCCATCGAACAAGCTATAGCACCAGTTTCATCGAAGCCAAAGTCATTGCGCCAGCGACGGGTTATAAACGAGCGAGAAAGCGCACGGAGCCGCTGGGCCATGTCGGCTCCTACATTCGAAAGGGGTGGCTTTCCTGCATGACGTGGACGCCTCGGCGGGCAAGATGGCGGACCTATGCACAACTCTGCTACCTAAAGGTAGCATATACAGTAACTCTAAAGGAACGCTGCTGTTGGCACGCGTTGCATTGCCAGTTTGCGCTGTTTACGCGCGTCCAGTGCCTCGTTGCCGGTACTTTTCGCGACATTGTGCTGTAGTTGAGTGAATAAGTGGCGGTGGTGTCCGTGCTTGCCTACGGGAATCATAAAAAATGACAGGGAGACGGCGGGGCAAGCGAGACGGCTTCTGTTTTGTGCCAAATTGTAACAGCGGCTATCACTCGTGTAAGGAGGTGCGCTCCTAGTTCCGGGTGCCCCTTGAAGCTGATCGCAGGTAAAAATAGTCACAGAAGATCAAGAGAAGTGATCGAGTCCTAGACGAGAGCAGCATTTCTCTATGCTGACTTGGAAGCCGACGATGTCGAGCATAGCAAGGTAGCACTGAAAAAGACTCACATTAAGAAGCAAGCTGGTGAGAGTGCTGCAACCGCCGAAGTTCTCATCAGAGGAAATAAAGTGGCGCCAAGAGGAGCTCGTAGCACGATAGGATGTACAGTTACTGGTCAACAATGTAAGCAAGTTGTTTTTGTGCCCTGGAGTAGAAATGGAGCCTTTAGCTGGCAAATGTCGAAGAACTGCACGCTTGGTAGCAGATGACCTCGATGCATGTTTTCACTGTAAATATCGGAGAAAGCTGATACTCAACCAGCTTTCCAGAAGACGATGTCAGAAGGTATCTGCGAAGCAACTCCTCGTAATATATACGGCGCAGGCCCGTAGCCAGGAATTTTTTTTTCGGGGGCGGGGTGGGGCACTTGAAAGACCTATTTTTATTATTTATTCTCGGTAAAACACCCCCCCCCCCCCCATTCGAAATTCAGAAGGGGGGGGGGGGCTAGGGCACCCCTCCTGGTTACGGGCCTGATACGGCATTGTCTACGGAGAACGAAAGCCAAGCTTAGCAACGCAAGAATTAATAATAATAATATGGGTTTAACCTCTCAAAACCACGATATGATTATGAGGGACGCCGTAGTAGAGGGCTCCGGAAATTTCGGCCATCTGGTGTTCTTTAACGTCCACTGGCATCGCAGTACAGTACACGGGCGCATTTCGCCTCCATCGAAATGCGACCGCCACGGCCGGGATCGAACCCTCGACCTTCGGGTCGAGCACCCTATAGCCGCAACACCACCGCGGAGGACAGCAACACAAGAATTAGCTTGAGACAGATGAGCCAGGGTGTCATCATAAAGAAGAGTGAAATTTTAAGTACTTCTTCGTTTTTGATTCTATGCTAAGTCATTGAACAAAGAGCGCAGCCCTAAGAGAGAAGAGCTACTGTGAAACACCTGAAGCTGAAGCGATGTAATTGAGCAGCTTTCTTGACAGGTTGAGTTATTAATTGATGATTTCTGGGTTTCTACGAGAGAAACCACAATATTATATTCACTCGATAAGTCCTGTGCCTCTTTGGGAAGCTATTTTTGCTTAATGAAAAGAGCAGCTGGCTCTGCAAAAATTTAGAATTAGAAATAAAGTTCAGAATTATGTTTGTCATGTCGGCGTCTTTTGTCATGCGCGATCAGTCACAAAAGTAGAAGCAACACACAGTTATTCCAAAGAGCACAGATACGGAACACTTCTGTGTCCCGTTTCTGCGCTGTTTGGAATAACTATGTGCACGTACCAACAAGCCCGCTTAGCCACCTTTTTAAAAGCAACACGCAGACGCATTCGCTTGAAACCCGACTGTTTAGCATATGCGAAGCAATATAAAAGAGGCGTAACCGAACACAGGCACTCATATGCATTAAATAGATATTTAAGCTCCATGAGTTAATGCGTTAAAATTCATCCAATACCATTTTAAGGTAGGCCACTACTTGATAATTCTGAATTAAAAAAAAAGAAAAACAGGCTCGACTGGTGATAACGACAGCACAAATTGTGACCGGGTGCGTTTTATTGCATAGGCTTGTTATAGCGAGAAAACTGCAGCTGCCTATGCAAAAGGGCTAGATTTCGTCATTCAGTGGCAGCACAATGGTTATTAATCGATTAGACAGCCGCACCTCCACGACGGTAACGACACAAAAATCTGCCACGCAACCCGCTCCCAGAGCTATCGCCACGGCGAGCGTAGCGCTCCTGTGACAAGCGGCGCTCCCTGGTGGTGTGCGGAGCAATCATCGCAAAAAGGACCCTCTTTCCGGAGCCGCACGGCACACTTCCCCTTCTAGTACACTATACTGTGGCTCCCGCTACTTTCGCTCTGCTGCTCCTATAGTGTCGGCGGCCGCGCAGTGAAGGTGGCAACCTTGGGCACGGCAACAGTGACGCCAGAAAGACCGCTTTCAGGCGGGTGATTAGAAGTGCGCTAAAGCGATGCGGATTTTATTTCAAAATAACCATTTCCTTGGTATGAAAGTAACACTACGAGGTTTTTGGACCGCTATTTCAGCAATCGTCGACTTTATATTTGCCTTTAGTGTCCTTTTAAGGAGATCGAAATGTCGATGTGAGAGTGCACTGCTCAGGAAATTCCAGAACTTTCAAGGGCCTTGAGAACGTATTTTCCGAATTCGAGGGTTTTCAAGGATCATTTTTGCACACGAACTAAACATCGAGGCAGAAATATTTTGCTGAAGCTAAAATGACTGCCGCAACTAATCAACAAAAACTCGTCAATTATTCACTTGAAGGCAGTTGTTTATATTAGTTCTGTATGACAATCAATGGCAAATCGCAAAAGTTGCATGCAATTTGAGATTGGACAACTTTATCATACAAAACTGTGCTCAAGTCAATTATTAAAAAGTTAAGTTTCTGTTTGTCACTGTGAAAAAGTTTTTCTGCTTGAAACAGAGTTCATGCGTGAAAATGAAGGGAGCCTGATTCACTGTCCTTCATTTCAAATCTGTGCTGTCTAAAAGAAAAACCTGCAGAAAAGAAATCAAAGAGAACGTTTAACCATGGCCTGATAATGCAGGCCAACAACAAACACAACCAGGACGGCAGACCTTTTTACTTTTCTCACTGTACACAAAGTGGCGTTCACAGCTTAAGTGCAAACTTGCGAGGAGGGTAGGCAGCCATCTTGCGGGCCTGCTTCCGTGTACGCAAGCTCTTCTCGTGGGGAGTGAGCTCACGGCGCTTGGCACGGGTCAGCTTTGGCCGCAGGTCCCTGGGCTTGTACTTCTTGCCACGGTAGAACTTCCGCAGATGCTCCTTCTGTGTCTGATGAATGACAGTCAGCACTCGTGCTATGGACTTGCGCACCACCCGGCTGCAAATCACAACAGTGAGTACTTGTCACTTGGAGTGTACGTGGCAGCATCCTCAATTTTTTAAGGCAGTAAAATACTTAGTCAATTGCAATATGAATTTCATATGGTTCATTTGTGGTATGTCCTTTTTGAAACCGATTACAGTGGGTCCACAATTATACGACTGAGGACCATGGAAACCATTGTACAATTCTTGTGCCGAAAAACTAAAAATATAGGCAGCGACACTCCGCCTTCAGAGTCCGAAAATTGCCTGCGTGTAGAAACAAACCGAAACTGCATTGGCAACAGCCTTTCACCAGAAGTCACATGCAGTGCCCTTATCACGTAATGGCAATGGGGCACGTGTGTTCACGTAGGATGCTTTCAGCATGACTTAGCAGTGTGCATTGTATTTGTTCCCTTGAGAAGGGCAATCAGTGATGTGTCGCTGTTATTATGAACGCTCTCATCGGAAGTTATTTAGCATGGTGAAGATAGCTGCATGCCGTCCTTTTAGCGTGCTTGAGACATGTGACCAGCGTGCAGGTAACAAAGGGAGATATTAAGCTGCATGTCGACCAGAACAAAAACAAGAAAAAAAAAACAAGAAAATATCCGGATCTCAAAGACGAGCTTGCCGACTAGCTGAATCTACTCTCTAGGTAACGGTCCTGGATATGCCCATGGTGTACGGCTTCCTAACGATGTTGTATAGGTAGAAGGGGATCATTCGACTTCGCGGGCATATGACTGACAGGAGGTGGACGAAGAGATCTCGATCTATTTTCAAGGTTTGTTCCAGTTTGGTATGGATGCATATGGTTCGAGGTAAAGGTGCATCACATGGCACGGAATTCGTGATCGTCTCTTTTTTTAAGCCAGATATTTTGCCCAACGCCATGTTTAATGGACCTATCCTATTCTTGCACATGCCAACGCTGTTGCGGCAGTATCGTGTATTTCTCGCACTATAGAGCGCAAGGGGTCTCAAACACACGGCCCGCGGCTGCCTTCGTCCCATTTTAAAAAAAAAATTTTCTTTATAAGTACATCTTTAAATTACATAGGCATAACAGGTCTCCAGCATTTTCTTCTGAGGCACCCCATGCGTCCACCATTCGTTGATACATAACCATGAAACGAAAGTATATTTCAGGATCGGCATCCAGATTTTCATCATTTTAGAGATAGGTATGGATATGTTGGAACCTTGCCACCAAATACCCTTCAGAAATGACCGATATAAGAGATATGGGAAATGTCTTTCAAATGGCAAAATTAGGTGACATTTGGTACAAAGTATTCCCCAGCCACCACCCCCTCCTACCTGCTGTCCTGGCCCTTGTGGGAGTAAATATTCATGAATGCAGACCGTTAGCTATGCCAGTTTGAGATCCCTGCTATAGCGGTACAAACAAAAGCTCCGACGCTAAAAATGTGGGCGCACAAAGCGGGCTGTGCATGTCGATCTTGCATGACATGACCACCGGGAGCTGTGACGGAGCCATGGAAAAGAAATGTCTTTATCGCGATTCTATGTAACGAGACTCCGTGCAGCCCTTTCGTTTTAATTAAGGGCTGGAATATTCAAGAACGTTTCCCAGCTTTAGTGCTCTTGCGATGATAACTTATAAATTTATTATATTACTTTAATTACTGTGAACACAGATTAACATTTGGGATACAAGATAATAAAGAATGCGAATAAAGCCCAGAATAGCCAGATGTTCACTACGTAAGCATCTGGCTCGCCAGTTTCAAATAAATCAAGTAGCCCCATATGCAAGAAGCAAACAAAGTTCAGTACTTGTCCATCATTCAAAGTCCAAATAGCTTGCGTCGCATAAAACAAACGTTTTTTCGAGATAAAATGTGAAACATGTATGTATGTGCAACGTCTTTGGAACAAACTTAAGGGGACGCTAAGGAGAATAATTTCTCTATTATCAGTAAATTACTCTTTTACAATTCCAAAATAACCACTCTCGCCGTGACAAGGCTTGGAAGCGCGAGAATGCACAAAAAGAAAATGCGGGTGGCGACGCCACCTTGAAATTCGCGCAGCAGAAGTCGTCACGTCATAGATTCTGACGGCGTCTACTGGGGCCTACATAGATCCTAATCAGTAAAAATGAAGCCAGTTGACCTCTGAGTGGCCCACAGACTTCACAAACCAAGTTTGAGGAAATTTTGAAGAGCCAGTGCCCTAAAAAAACAACGAATACAGTTTGAAATCCATTTAGCGCGAAATTCTAAAATGGAACTGTGACCTCAATTTTCTCCTCTGTGAATAAACATGTGGTGAAATGAATGACATTCGAGTTGTCAGAGAAGACTGTCAGTCTTGACTGATTTAGTGTTTCACTTTAGTGTCCCTTTAAGAACTGAGCAAAGTCAAAAGCCTGGCCTGAGCCGAGCCCGCCACCTCAAATCCGGGCCCGGCCCTAAGCCCGGAGCTTCAGGCCCAAGCCCAGCCCGGGTTTTCGGGTAGGCCCGAGCCTGTGCAGTGCTCTAGTTCGGGTTGTACGCCTTTCTCAAGAAATTGAAACTAATTTACCCGAAAATTCACAATGGTCCTCTGTTTTAAAGGGCCCCTAAACCACCCAGAGGTCGAAATTCAGTTGTGGTGGGGAAGTTGTGCATGAGTGTACAACAAACACAGAGCCGTGAGCATTTTTCAAAACGGTGCCGTAATAGCGAAGTTATGCGCGTTTGATCATTGCTCCTGTTCGACAAATCGCAGCATGACTTGCGCCCTCTACGTCACCTATTCAACTTCCTGACGTCATGCAGTAGCCGGAAGGGCTCGGAAAGGAGGAGGGATTGTTTTTTGGAATTTGTGGCGCGCCCGCGGCTTGTAGCGCTGCCACGTGTGGCATCGATCAAGACGGCATTCTGCTCACCATGGGTGTTTACTTGAAATGTTTGAAGAAATATCGGAGGTGGTTTAGTGGCCCGTTAAGACTTGTTTAGGATAACAAATCTAACGAGCCAGTGTCATTTTCGCCTCCGCAGAAAATGCGACCGCCAGAGTCGGGATCGATCCCGCAACCTTCGGGTCAGCAGCCGCGCACCGCCACCACTGTTCCACCGTGGCAGCTAAACACAAGTTGACGGCAATTGAATAGTCGTGTGAGAGGACAGCCAGATGTATGAGATTGTACCATTATTATAAGTCTAAGTTAAGTTTGATTATATTCTAATGTTTATGGAGCATGGCTTGTGAAATGATTGCTTTTTGATGCAGTCGAGGTTATTCAAACAGTTTAAATGTCGGAATAACAGCTGTCACGGCCATCGAAAGCTGCAAAGATAATAGGGTACATGGGTGTTGTAGCAGAAGATGCGCGAGACATGATGCAAGATGGAACTGCAGCACCACTAGTTCTTGCGTCGGCCGTCGCGTCCACTTTGGAGAACAAGCACCTGTGGGATTGGGGAGCAGCGAAACTGATCTGGTTCTAGAAACGTTTGCGTACGCTGCACGAAGCCTCAAGCAAGGTCGGCGGGCATTTCACGAGACTCGCGGAGTGGGGCAAAAATCGCAAATCTATGTATTATCAAGAGTTCTACATCAACGGCAATAGCCTTAAAATTAACAGGCCAATGCGGTCAGTGTTAATACTGTTGTGCGCGTCAAGAAATGCTAACACCCCTCCCTCCTCCCTCTTTTGATTGTTTTCATGCTTAACCCTTTGTATCCCACAGCCAATCTAGTTGCTCAAGTAAATATATTTTTGAGTATATGCAATACATACGAATGTGGGATAAACCGAAAGCCTGGAAAATTTAGCTTTAGTTCTAGAAGAAAAGTGTCCACACATGTGGACGCTACACTAGGTCCATCATCCTTATTCATTATACATGGGGACTTTGCCTGCAAACAACTGTTTCACAAATTAATCATTATCATCATCACTTCTTACCATCATTGGTCATTATCACGAATGTTCATGTGGCCGTTAGCTAACGGCTGATTCAACACTTTCATTATCGTTATCACCATTCAAAGCCCATTTGCTTACCCACAGCTCTACTACGTGGTCCTCATCATGATCTTCACTTATTATCATTACTAATGTGTTCATGGTTACATTAAAACTGAATGCTTCCACTATCAGCAGTAGCATTGTTCAAGAGGCCTTTGCTTCAATGATCTAATCATTTCTGCTCTCCAAATTAGAACATTTGCTTCTGCTAGTCTGCTCTAAAATTATGGCATGTCATCACTTAATCCACGTCCTGAATAAAGCGAATACATTCCAAACATTATTTCTAAAATGCGCATTTAGTTATATTAAAGATACATTTGGGCGAGTTGGATGCTGTTAAACATGTTGAGTGAATAAAGCTGAATAATTCAAAATCTCTTTCTAATTTAGAGTGAACTTATCAAAAAAATGTAGGCATACACCTCTACAGACGACTTGACAAGAACGCTTGCCCCGTGCGTACACACAGCTGTTTGTTCACAGAAGTGGACACATAGATGTTTTTATGAAATATTGAAGTATTACCAACATTTCATATCAATTTTTAAGGCAATACGTTGGCTAGCCTAGTCCCACTTCACTGATATGTTTTGTCCCCATATGTTGACGCTGGGATACAAAGGGTTAAGAAAAGTTAGGGGTTCCACAGCACTCCAGAAAGTTGGAGATCCCCTGCGCTAGGGCACCATGGAGTGTGCATCATGGCAAAAACTCACTGCAGAGCTTAAGGGGAGAAGCTCCTCGGAAAACTTTTTCTTTAAGTATTTTTGACAGCTCAATGAAACTTTCACCATTTATAGAGTTTGAGCTCCTCTTTCCAAACTTGCTTTTATTTTTTTGATAGCTCATTTGCTTAATTTTTTGCAGACCATGCATTTGTAAAAACAATGCATTTTTGTGCAAGCTTAGGCTACAATAGTCAGCACAAGAAAACACTAAAAAATAGCTAGCAATGCTCCTAATGAACTGAGGAATTCAATAAACCAAGAAAAGAATGCATAACATATGTGTGCTGACCTAGAAAAAGTTCTAATGCTGAGTTTCAGTTTTACCATTGTCAAGGAAGACACTTCTGAAATTATCTTGCTGAATATGCTTGTGGAGACCTGTGAAAGTTGTTTCTTTGAATTTAGGACATGTTAAACTATAAGCATGCCAAATTTCATCATGATCCGACTACATAAAGTGCTCGAATTTTAGTGCACAAACTCTAAAAATGAAGCAAAACGAAGAACTGAGAAAAAAAATGTTTGAAAGTTAAAGAATATGTTTAATAATATACTATTCAAGTAATATTCATCAAATTCGCAGAGAATGTCAGTAAGGGTGTCTTCAAAGAGTTTACAATCTTAGAAAGACCCAGCACCATATGTTGGGCCCTCAGAGTCCCTGCGAGCCGCCTCCTCCAGGCGGGCCTTCTTTGCTGCACTGCGGCGATGGGCCCTTGCTTCAGCTGTGACCTTTGCTGTCATGTTTGAAATGCGCCTCTTGTTGGCATCCTTGCTTAGGGAAAGCAATTCCTTGGACGGGAGAACTCCAAGTTCCTGAAGCACCTCCTCAAATCCAGAGTGGCCTTTATTGAACCAGAGGACAGCGATTGCTGTCGCCGTTTCCACAACAGTTCTTGTCGCAAACTTAGTCTTTGGGCACAAGAGCCATATCTTGCTGTTGAGCGATTCAGCTGCATTCTGCGTCTGTCCTTTCACGCAACGCTGAAGCAGCTTTTCTTCTGTCAGTCTTTTGTAGACTGGCAGCATTGCCTTGCCTTCGGGAAGGAGTCAGGATGGGAGTGTGGGATGGTGCTGGCTCACCCAACGCCTGCGCCCGCTTGTGCTTGCACCAAGACATGTCGCCGTCTGGGCAAAACTTGTGACTGCTGGCACCATCCCTTGAGCAAGAGTGGAAGTAGGATGCCCAGACAGCACAATACATGTCCCGAACGCTGCCTCTGTTGCTTGTAATTGCAACTTGAAAGTAGCCTTGGAGCTTTTGAATAGTAGCATCCTTTAGCTTCTCGCCTCTTGGCACCTTCAATTTTCGGAGAGCGGTTCCAAGTCTTTTGGCGACATGATTTGTGCAGTCCTCCTTTAGCACAGGAACACCTTCGTAAACATCTAGTTCTGACACAGCAGTATACGCTTTGCTGTCCCCATCAGAGAGAAATGTTGTGCATTGCAGAGGTACGGTGTAGAGGCCTGTCCTCTTCCAGATTCGTATTGCAGCCTCGGTCTCCATTGCGTGCGCTGAGCAAGTTGTGTTCTTCTCACACACGGGATTGTGAAAGGCTTGCCATATTTCTTCCTCTCCGTCCTCCAGTGCTTTGTGCCTGCTGCAGCTGAGGCAATAGTTGGACAGCACCTCGAAGTCTAAGCACAGCCCTGTGGCAAGGGAAATGGCCGTACCCACACCATTATGGCTTTTGTGGCCTCTTTTTTGCCATGTTCCGTCGAACATGACGGCTACGTTCGTAGATCCGGCATTATCTGCTGTCAAATCTCTGGCTCGGGCGAGGTTTTCGGCGGCGGCTTTCATGGCAGCGGCATGCACTTTTTTACCAATGGCAGTGAAAGTTTTGTGATGCACTGGTTTCGGAGCACCAAGTATCGCACAAAACCGCACAAGCTGCTCGTGTCCTACACCGATCGCACGCGCTGCGACCACCGACTTCACGTTCACGGCGAAGCTGTCTCGTGCGCTGCCGCTGGCGGACGTCTCCTCACTTGCACTGCATGACGGAGATACGCGGCTTGAGGTGTACGCGGACGAAACGACAGTTGCAGCACATGCTTCATTTCGGCAATAAAGCTCCAAAAACGATGCCAGTCCTTTCCGCTTACCTGCCGATTCTCGGACAGACAACTCGCACCGTCCGCAGCTAGGGCATACTGCGCCGCTGACGAGGTTCTGCATCGCGTCGATCTCACAAATATATGTGCTTCCGCGCTCGTCCTGACGCTTGCTTTCGTCGTCGAACATCGTTATCTCTCGCTCTGAAGCACTGACAAAGTCATCGACGCTCCGAATGAAGCTAGAAGAATCCAAATCGGGTGCGTCGCTGTTGCTGCGGCTAGGCCTAGCAGCAGACGAACCTCCCGTCGCCGGAGCTCTCCGCTTGCGTTTGGGACGTCTACCCTTGTACTGGTGCCTTGTCATGAACTTCCGTGAACGAAAGTCGCGTTTCTCGCCGGCATCCATGGCGGGGAAAAGAAAACTCGGGCGGTTGTGTTCGTCGACGTCTCGGCAAGAGCAGGAGAACGGGAGAACGAAGAAAGAGCGCTCGCGTCCGGCTGCGCGTGCTCGCAACCAATGGCGGGGCTCCGATCATACCACGTGACCTAAACGGCCCAGTCGCGACGCTAGACCACAGTGGGGAAACAATGTTTTTGTTGGTATTTTCAGCAAGAATGCCGCGCTGCCGAAGTGGGCTCTGGGAGAAGAGGGTTAGGCCTACATGCCCGCGAAATTTGAAGAGCAGGCAACGCCGCGCAGCAAAGTGCCGCGTGCGCGAAAATCGGGTAAATTCGCACTTTCACGAGCCACCGCAGGTGCTTTTATTGCCTTTTTAGATAACTTCTAGTTGATTCTCAGCCTTGATTATTTAATATATTAAGGAGAAGGCATGGAGGAATACAAAACACAACAAAACACAAAATCGATTTTTTCGAAAAAAATCTCGCTTTTTCGACCCGCATCTCCCCTTAATATGCAGTAAAAAGAATGGATGGTGCCGAACACCTCCAGCCCGCCACGGTTCGGTGCGAGACCTAAGGAAGTGCACATAGTGCACACACCGCATCACGTAACCATGGCAACGCATGCCACTGTGCCGACGATATTTCCTCCACACTTTTCTCCCAGAGAGAATTCATTTCCAGGTTTCTCTGCTCACTGCGCGGCACTCTTCCAGACGGCATTTACTTCCCCCCCAGCTGGACAGTTTTGCGTACCTGCGCGTCACCAGAACCTGCCAGGACAAATTCGTTCCGAGATTTCTGAAAAGTTTCTGGCTATAAAATGCCAAAAAGAAATGATGCGTGCTCTCTGCCATATTTGTAAGGACTCGACTGATTGCAATGCGGGCGCTTAAGGACTCCACCTTCGGCTGCCATTACGCGAGGCGACAAACGTACCGCCGCATGTCTCACGTTAAGGGGGAAGTGGGTCTTTGAGACCGAAAATCGCGAATAAAGTCGAATTTTCGAAAATGTTATTTTTGGATTCAGCTGCTACTGATGTACAACCTCGCCAATTTTCGTGCCTCAGATCAGTATTTTAGCTGTGACAGCATTTTATGTGACATCAGCAAGCTAAATTTTAAGAGATGGACACGCGAAAAAAGGGCCACTATCAGCTGCCGTAGATGGCTGCCGTAGGGGAGCGTAGAATGGCTGTTGCCATTCTACGCTCCCTACGGCAGCCATCTTGGTCGCATTCGAAAGAGCCACGCTTTTTCTTGAATATCCCGCCGCGCTTGCTTCCACCCCTCAGAATTCAGGCAGAAAATCCGCGTCAGAAAAAGGTCCCACTGCGTGAGCCTATTGGCACAATGAGCACACGTGATTAAATCACACCTTCCGATTCACCGGGCCTCCCACATCTGCTGCAGCGCCCGTAAAGAAAGTTCATCTCGTCGTCGTGCCACGGTTTTCTCGTAGATTTACGTTCTTTAAGTCCCAACCCGTGCAATCTGGCAAGAAATTGGAGCAGGCATTTTTTATCCTCCTCAACAAAGACTGCACATTGTGGTGGCATGCTGGCACAGCGCCATGCAAGCTAGACAAAGTGTGCCGCAACTGCCGGGAGTGAACTAGGCCTTCGCACTAGGCTACATTTTGAAACTTTGATCCCCGCGAAGCCATATCGAAAGTTCCTCGGAGCTCACTAATTCGGAAAGAAACGCAAAATAACTAGGGCAAAACGAGATCATGGCTCGGGTGCATCGGAAGCGCACCCAGGGCAAGACGGCGTTGGCGGCAGAACGCGATTCATCGGTCGAAATGCAGACTTCACCTGTTTCGGCGGCCGCCTCGGTCGACATCACTCATGGGCAGCGTGGTACAACGATCAACGCGTTCTTGACTAGCGCCGATCGTGCGCAACAGACTGAAGATAAGACCTCCAGCTTATCGGCAACTTCCGTAAGCGAGCTGCGGATGCTCGCGTCAGCGCGCAGACCATGACCTGTCTGCGGCCAACTATGGGATCGTCGACTTTTCCGCAATCAACAAACTGAAAGGACTAAGTGCCGGACGTACAATGGATCTGTTTCGATTGAAAAATGTGATAGACTAGAGAAGCGTGCGAACTTGAGCTTGTTGGTACACATACATCGTAAAAAACAGCGCGAAAACAAGGACGAGACAGAAGAAACAGCGCTAGTCCTGTTTCTTCTGTCTCGTCCTTGTTTTCGCTGTTTTTTACGATGTGTGATAGACTACTCTCCTGGCACCTTATAAATCATTTTCATTTGCAAAGTAAAGCATTTTTATTAGTGTAGCACTCCTTGAATATAGTTTTGTTGGTTGCGATCTTCTGTTTCAATGTTTTGGCCACCTTTCATTCTTCTGAGAAGTGTTTCTCAGCTTTGGTACACTCGATTTTGATCTTTTTTTGTATTGCTGAAAAGCTGGATCTTTAGTGAGGGCAACAAAGTGGCATATGTTACTGTAGGATGGTGTAAATTTTTACTAAGGATAAAATAAGAACAAGATCTTTTCTCGGTAATAGAATGGTGAAGTTTGACGTTTCATTACTTTTGTAGTAGGAAAGCTAGAACCATAAAATTTGTTTTTTGCACTCATTGATAATTGTAAATTGCAATGGCATAATGTTCAGCGGGATCCGTGTGGCCATTTTATAAAAAAGGCAATCAAAAGAAATTTTCATTATGATTAATTAAAAAGTTATTGGTAAGGGGTACATAAAAACAGGTACATAAAAACAGATCATATCTGATATGTACCCATGTAAATACATGATCACCAAAGATTTCATCATCCTAAGTTGAATAAAAAGATGCTTTATGTCAAAGTACCTCTGCCCCCCCTAAAGGCAGAATGCTAACTGATCAGTGTGCAATAGACGCCAACAGCTGTCGCTTTCAGAGCACTATCACTTTTAGGAGATTTTGCATTGTCTTGTACCGCGATTTTACATGCACTACGCAGAATTCAACTTAAGCCATTAGTGGCAGTTCTGTACAGAGACTGGGCGAGTCGTGTGTGATCTTGCAAATTAATGTGATTGTATCGCAATCGCGTACGCTTGAAAACATCGCTTAACCTCTTCGGCAGACCTAGCCACATATTTCCAAGCAAGGAATGCAGAAAGAACCCACACGCTCACGCACGGCAATGTTTCGTTTGCTGTCACGGTGGTAGCGTTTGTTTACGTTTGCACTGGCTGTCCCAGCGTTCAACTTTGCAATCATCAGGCGTCTCGGGATTTCAACACACGTGACCATGAAGTTGTTTCCTGTCAGAACCGGAACTAGCTGGCTGACCTCTGGCTGCCAGAAGTTTCATAATCGAAGAGCCCTGCTATGTTTTTAAAAGAAATGTGCTTTGCCCTTGCATCTCAAAATGGGCTTGAGCCTCAATTTTAACTGGATTTAGATCGTAAATTAATTTTTTTTGTTTTTGGAAACATATCGGCGAGGTTCTACTGTAGTTGTACAGTGTTCCCAGCACGCATGCATTAAAGGGTCACTAAAGAGAAAAAAAAATTGTTTTTGCGTTCAAGTAAAGCACAATTTAACAATCCCCTAAACACCACTCTTACCACGAGGTGACGCTTGGTAAGGGAGCAAAGGCGCGAAAAGAAAATGCGGGAGGATATGCCACCTCGAGATTCTCGCACCAAACATTGTGATATCACACTGACGGAGTCTACTAGGTCCTACGTAGTTTCTAATCGATAAAAACGAAGTACATTGCAGTGATGTGATTGAATAAAACCATTTTGGCGCAGCTTCTGGAGCAACTAAAATTGCACTTTCGAGCAGCATAACAACCATTTAGAGCTGTTGACACATTTTCGGCTGCAAACATTTGTCTCTAAGCCGGAGTTGTTGCATGTACCGTCGCCGACCGTTCATTCGGACTCGGCAGGAACCGCCGAAAAGTCCAAATAAAAGGATGCACCAGAAATAAAGCACCTTTATTGGCCCAGTGGCCGGAAAAGCTTGTCAATGCACGTCTGCACACAAGCACAATCACAGAAGACCGAGTCGGGCTGTATTTCAGCCAGTGTATAACCGCAGGTTGTAGCGCTGCCACGGCCTGCGCTTCATCGGAGTCGCTGTTCACCTACGCTGATTCGGGGACCCGACAGACGATCTCATCATCGCCCAACTCGGCGAAAGCTCCCAAATAACATCGTATTGAGGTCGGCCGCCTTCGAATTGGCAAATAATTGTGGCCTCTTTCGCCATCCCTAATGCCTTGTGGTTGCCGCGTTTCTTCGTTAGTACCGACCGCGCGGATGGAATGGGTGGCGTCGTAGCCATTTCAGTAGATTAGGCCTAGCCACAAAACAACTGACAAGCAAACTTTCAAACGCCAAAAGGGAACGACATCAGGCTAGTTCGTGCTGCAGAGCTCGTGATTCCATCCTTCCTTGGTCCGTTCCGTACGCGCGGCCATTTTGAACGTCACACCAAGCAGACTCCGAGCGTAGCTTGGCTTGGCTTGCTGTTTGGCTGTGAATGGATCGGCTGTCTGAAGTCGAAAACACCCATTACGAGTCGCCAAAACACATAGCCTTCGAGATCGGCATTTGTAATTTCTGCACTTTTACACTGGCATGATGTCCAGCCATACACAGTGCAACCTTTCAGTGCTGGCAACCTAGCGAAGATATTGTAAACATGTGTAAACGTCGCGGACAGCTGGTCATGGAGTTCGACGCCGCTCTCGATCAGCCAGCTGGAGTCCGAAATATCGAACGGCGCGGCGTGGGGCGTCCGAATTTTCGGTCATGAATTTACATTTCTTCAATGGGACGAGTGACGGTGCTGCGAGGGTCTCCGAATAAACGGTCGGCGACTGTAGAAGGAAATCCATTTATGCACGCATGTATGTATGCTCATTTGGAGTATTCCTAAACATGAAATTAGGTCACTGCTCGTCGCTTTTTTGCAGACGTCCCCAAGTCAGCTTAAGCCACCTAACACTTCCCAGGAATTCACTTGTTATTTTTAAACGACTCCGGCTTTCCCTGATACTTTTGTTACAATACTGGACGCAGAATCTGTCTAAATCTTTCATGCTCCCCCCCCCCCCCCCCCCCCAAAAGGTCTGATTACATTTGTGCAAAATTTTTGTCCTTCATTGTGTGGAACCTAGTCCTTCATAACTGTCTGCTGTCGTGCTTTATCTACAGAATCGTTAGGGGGTTCTGGTTAATGAGCTGTCAATAAGGAATTGGGTTTAGTAACTGGTCCTTTGTTCCAGTTATTTCATGTGTGCTCAACAAAATTTACGGTGATGGGGGGAGGGGGGAAGTAGGTATTTATATTTGACAAGCTGTTTGACATGAACAGTTGCCGAGGTCGAGAAGCCCAGCCGAGATATGCTGGGATACTGGGACACCATAACTTCTCCCCGAAATAACAGTCACTGTATAGCCCGTGGTATTGTTGGAAAAATCTGCTCATTGTATGGCCTTAAAACATAGGCACCCTCAGGAAATATTTTAGAACTAGAACAAATAGCACTACGATTTAAAGAACAAGTTAAATAATTTTAGGTCGGTTCTACATCAACCGAATTACTGTAATCAATAAATTCAGTCAAGCAATACTGCCATCCAAGAACAACTAGGTCATAATTACTTTTCTCTGACTGTATCCACAACAGTTAGAAACTATTTTATTGAACTCAACAATGTTATCTCACAGTATGGTCCAGTAGTAATAGAAAACTAACGCAGTAAGTTTTGCAGTATGGGCGAGTTGAAATGTAACGCAGTAAGTTTTGCAATATGGGCGAGTTGAAATTCTTTGGAAGGCTAGCACCCAGCAACTACTCCAACTACATAACATTTTCCTGTCTACAATGACGATCACTTGAAACTAGTGGAAAACGAATTTTGAGCGCCTCACGTCATGTTTCTCACCGATAGAACGCAAAAACGTCTTATTGGCGCGTGCTTGGTGCAAATAATGAAATTTTTGCTAAGATTTAGCAGGTTTAATTTCTTGGCGCAGCTATCACATCACTTACATTGTTATCTGTGGGGGGCCATAGACCTCACATACATACAAAGTTTCAGAAAATTTCATAGCCAATGTCGCGAAAATATGAAAAATACATTTTAAAATTTGTGACGTCACGTCAGAGATTTCAGCGTGAAATTTAAAAATGAAACTTCAACCTTGATATTCTCCTCTAATAATGAACTTATGATGGTGAAACCTACGACATTACCGCATTACGACATTAGTTTATCAATCTAAACAAAGTCATTGTTTCACTTTAGTGTTCCTTTAATGAGGTTTCACTGCAATGCAACTTCCGAGTCTCAGCAAAAGTGGATAGCAGAGAGAGTTTCAAAATCTCACTGTCGACACTTTAATACATTTGTTCTTTGGGCAGTGCCACGCAAGATGTCTGAAAAATTGGCACAAGTGCATCTGGAAAATGAATGCATACTGCAGTAGGCAGGGATGAGTTGTCACAAACAGTAGCAGCAGAGTGCAGGACAGCAGTTCTCTGAGCTCTTAAAAATCCTGCTCATTCTTTGGAAGCCCCATAAAAGTAGAACATGTCATGACGAGATCCACAATTCATCACGCAGAATTCCTGCTACAAGGTTGCCATTATGATGTAGCAAACTGACACCGACCACTTTGTGCACTTAACAAGTGGTCCAGAATGCAGCACTGAATGAAAGGCGCATTTCCATTAAATCTGGGCCGCCTATGGTGGAAGCAACAGTAATGTATGATCAACATGCTTGTCTAGAACGCCATAGCGTCGTGCTCGGGTACACATGGCAAAATCGACAGGTAACGTGCAAGCGCTTGGCTCGCATTTTCTTACCTTGTTCGTCGCCACTGCTACATCAACTGTTTTTGGTGGTCATAAGAGCTGTTGGTGAAGTAGCACTGCCGGAAAGATGACAACAGATAATCTTGCTGCATGGCTTGCTTAAGGTTTAGCTAGGCCAGGCGATTTCCCGAGTGTTCTTTAAGCACTACACCACAGATTCTGAAGGCCAAGTTAACCATGGAGAGAAAATGCATAGTAAAATGTGACCAAACTACGTGTGCTCTCTAGATGCAGTCCAGAGCCCAATGTCCCGTTCTAGACAAGCGCGCTGACCTCTGCACATCAAGTTCAAGCAGATAGCACCGATAATGTAGATAGCCCAATTTTTGAAAACGAGTCCCGTTCACAGCCCGCCCACTATGCTGTGAAATTTTGCAGTGATTGTGAAGAGAACACGAACATAATCACAAGGAAACAAACATGGTAAAATACGAACGAAATTAGCCACTACGTTGTCGGCGTAGGCGACAACCTAGCATCGTTAAATATTTCCCTACAACGTCGTCGTCATAACGTGCTTTCGGTCAGACACGAGTCACATTACCACAAAACGACGTTTCGGCTATCGCCGAGCCTAAAACAAGAGCGAAACACACCGCACATTTATCGTGCGAAACGTGCTTCATAAATCGTATCAGAATGAGCATGGTCGCTAACCAAGACTGGTGCTTACATCTTGGACAGCTTGGAGGCAGCTCCGCCGGTCACCTTGGCGACTCGCAGCGCGGCCAGTTCTTGCTTGAGGTCCTCGAGCTGCTTCACCAGCTCTTCCTTCTTCTTACCCCGCAACTCACGAGCTTTCACCTTCGCCTGTGACCACACAGCGGCCATGCGGCTGCATCAGCTTTCATCCAACAGGCTTCAAAATTAAAAAGCTACTAGATTGCGTGCCTAATTTATTGTGAAAGGTGTAAGAAAGAACTGCGATTCATGTACCCTTCGTTAGTTAAGCCATTACAGAAGGGGCAGCCGACAGATATTTTCATGCATGTGACGTCCGAGCACAGGAGAATCCTGTGCTCGGAAGCCGAAGATCAGCCTCGACGAAGACACTCGTGCAATATTTGCGATGAATAGCACTCTTAAAGCGTAAATTAGACACTTACATATAGCTTTAAGTCAATCACGATAAATAAAAACGTTAAAAAAAATTGCGATGACTTCAGATTGTGCTCACACTCACCATTGCTGCGTGGACACCGTCGGCGCGATGCGGAAAGAAAGGATTCGCCACGAAAAGGTGATGCTGCACCGCACCCAAGAACGAAACTCTTCATTTGCACATCAATGGTTAAAACAAACATTGACAATGGAGCAACAAACTAAAAAAAATTGTAATTGAGGCTAAGTTATAGTGTATATTCTTGGGTACGTTTAATTGCACGATTAGTTCTACATTTCTTTTCTTGTGGTTCACGGGCTTGACCGTTTCAGGTTGTCAGCGTGTTCATCCTTTGCACTTTCTATGCACCGGAAAAGCCGGAATCCGGTTGTGTGTGGGTGTGTGACTAGTGTGTGTAGGGAGAGCGTCCGCGTTTTGTTCGACTCATACGTTCTGTTTAGGCGTTCACGATGTCTAAAAATACGGAGAGCTCGGCTTTTCGCAAAATCGACATTGACCAATACAACGAGGACAACTACAAGGAGGAGGAAGGCTTGGACGCACAATCGCCACCGGCCGGTCCCGACGAGCAAGAAGTGAATCACCTGCTCAATCAATATCCTTTCTCGGTGTATTTAATATCGGTGCGATTAAGTCCGATCAAATTGCTCAGCAGTAATTGGCTCCATCCTGCATCAAAAGTAACCGTTTGACATCGGTGCTTACGCGGGCTGCTAGCTTCAAGTGGGTCGAAAGACGGTCAACCGTAGCGTTTCACGATTCCTTCAGCCGCGACTCAGCAGTTTTACCGCCTTGCGTTGGCAGAAGCAGCCGACGCGTCGTCACATGCATGAGTGAACGCCTTGCTGGGGCGCAAATATCGCGTTTGCTACTTCACGCGCGATCTGACCTGCGCACTCGCCCAAGTGCAGCTCCGGCGAAGTGGTTTATGGGCGCGCGTCTTCTGAGCGGTGCTAACTCTTGCTTTGCAGTCGTTGCGCTGTTTGCATTGCGAGCTAATATGCAACGGTGACGTCATTCGCGTCGCTTTGACGACAGTAGGGGAGAGAAATGCGAAAGAGAACATTTTTTCTCATCTACTGGGATTTTAAAGTTTGAAGGCTCATAACTTCTGTTACCGTGCACCTATTTCGATAATTCTTGTTGCGTTCATCTCAGTATTTAGCACTACACACACTCCAGCGCTGCAGAATGCTGACAAAAAAAATGTCGCAGGGCAGTCGGGTGTGAACTGTGGTTAAGGAAACTGGCCAACAGCTAGAATGTGTCACTGGTGCAAGTGGGAAGGCTTTGAGTGGCAGAATCGAGCATTCTTTTTGTGATTTGAATATGATTTGTGTTCTTAAGTTGCATTTCAAAGTCAAAAGAACTGGCATGTTGTGTTTCCTGGCGACGAGGTTTGGTGTAGGAATGGCAGACTGAGCATGTTAGTTGAGCATATTTGAAGTTTAACATTGTTGGAAGTGGCGCTCTGTGTGTGTGTGTGTAATCTCCCTCTGTCCGTTGTCATCATTGCACCTTACACTTCAAACAAGGTTTGGTACCGTGTGATTGAGTCGTTCGGATTGCTGTATGTAGTGTTTAGTTACACCACAATTCATGCTTAAAATTGTAGTCTTGCAATTGCTTTATTCTGTGCATATTACAAAGTAAAAGGAGTTGACGCTCGCGAGCGACGCTGCCTTGTTGAGCCATGGTGTGTGTGCACTGTCGTCCTTTATGAAAGGGAACACGCGAGCGTGAAGCCGGCGCGCTGCGGCGGCTGCCTACAACACCATCAACCGATAGCTAAAGAAAACGCGTCCGCTTCTGGCGGCACTGCCTGTTGCGATATCGGAGCGGGGGCGTAATCTAGCGTGCTTGTCCAACAGCCATGACTCGTTATTTTGTTTATCGATAGATGACGCCGAAAGCGGACGTGCTTTCTTTAGATATCGGTTGATGGTGCTGTAGGCAGCCGCACGTAGCGCGCGACCCGCAGCTCGCGTGTTCCCTTTCATAAAGGACGACAGTGTGCATGCGCCGCCCATTGCTGTCGCGCTCACCTACTATTGTTTGCAGCATATGTTGCACATATAAGTTAATCAGCGCTGGAGATTGAAAAATTTTGATAAAAGAATGTTTCACGGCGTTTTCTGCATTACCAATCCTGAAAAAAACAGATGCCATAAAATCTGGTTGTCGGCATAGGACGGCAAAGAAAGTGGAGTTCACTCGGACTCACTCAAGAAATATATTTCGCGCGTAGGGCCCACTCTGGCTCAGATTCATCAAAACTATCCTGAACAGGACTCACTCGTACTCAGACTCACTAAAAGTTTTCTCATCCAGACTCATACAGACTCAAACTCGCCAAAATATTACTAACCTAAGACTCACGCCTAGATCCGAGTCTGAGTGAGTCAACTCATGAGTGCATTTGCGTATAGTTAGCTTTGTCAATCATGGTGTCAGTGCTCTTTAATGGCAATTTCACATAATCGGTGCTCTATGATAAGCCTTTTGCCCTTGTACCTTCCCTTCAGATACAAGTTATCAATAGTTGCAATCCAGCGAGGCATCACGCACACGAGATGTTTCTATCACAAACTTCCTGTGAAAGAGATTGCGGTCAAGGCACTCCCCCTTCCCTCTTGTAACTTGCGCCTCTGCTCAATAAATATTAAGGTGGCGTATGAACATTTGTGCATTGAAATATGAGTGTAAACGTGAGCCAATGTAAGGCTGATGGTAATGCTGAAGATGAATGGATAGAGCCGTTGGTTGGCAGAAAAAGGGGAGGAGCTTGCTCAAAAACATATTTTGCACTTAGGGCTCACTCGAACTCATTTGCCAGCCATACTCGCCTGTACTCACTCAGACCCACTTAAATACTACTCACTCGATCTGAGTGAGTTGACTCATGAGTTAGTTTGCCAAGCTTTAATTGTCAGTGTCTTTAAAGAAACCATTTTGGTTGAATTTGTTTGCTGCTACTATGTGCTGGGCAAGTTGCTAAATTTTCCATTTGGCAATGGTTACTGTCCTCAACTTTCATCACAGGAAAAACTGTGGACGCACTAAAGATCATCCTAAAGACAGCTCCCATCGGCTCCAAATGCCAAAGTGTAAAGGTGAGTTGTAAACAGGACTGCAGGCAATTTTTACCTAGCTGCCAAGTTTGCTTTTCTTTACATTGTGTTCCCACCTTCGTTTCTGTAACACGGTGTTTAAATCTTAGAATAACCGAGAGCTGAGCTAGCATTATTGAAACGTAAGAGCTTTTGATCTTTCTTTACATTGTCGAGACTATAAATGGACGCCAAAATTCGATGAATGTGTAGTTTGTACCGGCATAGGAATGTAGGAATGCGTGTGATGATTGAGGCATGGCATATCGATAATGGTGGGAGTGCATGCGTGAGCCAACAGTTGATTAACCTGCATGAAGATGAAATCAAATGTCTTAGCAGTTATCTTTTATGTAGACCCGCACGCGTGCTGCATTGATAGGTTCGCCATTTGCATGGGCATGCGCAGATAAGTTTCCATGTCTTCGTTCTTTTCCACCGCTGTGCGTCTCTTCAGTTGTTGGTTGGTGTTTGTACTGTCCGGACTTATTTTTTCTATGTGTGTTTGCACGCCCTGTCTTTTTATGGTGTTTAAATACCCTGTGCAATGAACGTGAGAGCTTGCTGTTTTTTCACTGTAGCATTAACAAGCTGAGCATTCATTGAAATGAAAGTCAACAACATACATTTTTATGGACTGCGTTCAACATGTGGTGTTCAAGTATGGTATTTTGCATAACCGTTACTTGGTCTCTGTGCAGCTAGTCATCCTAATTTTATTTTTTAGAGGTCCTTGCATGTGCGGTTGGTGAATCAGCTTCCCTTGTGCAATTCAGGGTGTTGGCTATTTATTGGTCTAGATGGCACCTACATCAACACCAGTGCAGAGTAATGGAGACAGTCTGTCTTGCATTGTTCTTTCCCTGGTCTTTTGGAAGGGCACAACACCCACAATGTTTACCAGATACTGTTTGGTGCTCACGTTTATTATTGCAGAAAAAAAAAAAAAAACCTTTTACTGTCGTGTTGGTTATGCTAAATCAGTTACCAGGTAACATACCGAAATGAGAGACACAAGTGAAGTTTGGAGGAGGCAGTCACTTCTGCCTCTTAGAAGTGGCAACGTTACACTGCCTCGAATTGTCATGTATCTGTACACGTATACCAGAGACTAGTGGTGCAAGAGTACAGCTGTAGCTGTAAAGTCATGTCATGCATTCCGCTGCACGGATAAAACTTATCTGCTGGGCATGGTGAGCGGGGTAGGGGTGGTTTTTGTTGAGAGTGCCTCCACATACAATTTGTGCAAATTGAGCGCTCGTCTTGTCCAGTTCTTCTTGTGTACTTTGTGTGCTTTGCGCTTCCAAGTACCTTCATGGATCAGATCAGTACAAACTCACTCTACATTCTGTTCTTCTAAACCTAGTTTGTGCTTGTACATGAATAAAACTTTTTTCTCTCTTTGTAGAACTTGCTGCTTCGAGGCTGCTAGTTTATTTATATTTGCCACGCCCATTTCTTGCTTTATTTTTATGTATTCGAATTTTGCCCACAAAAGCTGTTAGTAATGCTTGGCACAGACCACACTGCAATCTTTGTGAAGCTTCACACTTCTCTGAGATCATTGTGTGAAGATTTTTCGAAGTTTTTTTCGATAGCTTTCGCAAGCGCCAGTGATAACACCTTCGATGCCGCATGTATAAATACCGATGCACCTTACTGCTGATCAGATTATCAATGGCCGACGCTCTGTTCGCAGTGTGCAGTGTGTATTGCTGTAGCTTGAGTTTTCGTTTCCTGGGCACAGGTTTGCCCAAACAAAGAGTTTCACCTGGAACACGTCGACTGCTGCCTTCGTCCATGTCACGACCATGTGACAATATCAAATAAGTGCAATATGAAAAAGAAGGTAAAATGCAGGTAACTTTATTGTGCTTTGCATAGGGTGAAGCTATCATGAGGGCATTCTCAAGGTATAAATAATGGCACATCAGTTACATTTTAACAACAGTGAAATTCTGGGCAAATGCCCCTACAGTGAAAGATGAAGGATTGAAGTGGGGGGCCCTTGTTCGATCTTGGACCAAAATTCAAAATGGCGGCGGAAGAGCTTTAAAGAATGCATACCTGTGCTTCTAATGAAATTCTTTGTTTAATATGCATTCATTTACTGTTTTTACTGAACCAGAGGGAATCTTCGTCTGAAAAGGGGTGAAGGCGTTCTTAAAATGTTATGACAATATATGAAAACTCAGTGCAACCCCGTGGCAACTCACTGTAGAAGCACTAGAAAAGCGTGCACGTGTCTAAAGACTCTCAATTTTAAAGGCCAACTGCAATGAAATCTGACTTGGGCAGAATTGGCTCGGAATGCATAGTATACGTTGGGTAAGCAATGATAGCAGCAGTGAAAAAGCTTGCAATCGCGTATTTCATTTGTAATCGGTGCTCTAATTGTCAGCTAGCAGACGACGCGGAGCCCTAGCGGTGTGCCCGGGCAAATCGGACACTAACGGAAATGACGTCAATCGCAGCTCACCACCGCTTGTGAGCAGAACTTGCTGCAGCCGCATCCCTTCCTTCTCTGCGTGACGCCCCTTTACGAGCGACTATTTCAGAAAAGTGAATTCTTTTGTAATACGAAATGCGGAGCCGTAGGCTGCTGCAACGTATGTTACGGCTGGGACCAGCTTTCACACTTTTCCGAAAAACGTAAAGCTAAAAAAGCTGTAGGTTATCGGAGTGAGACGAAAGGAAAGGGAGGTGTTGGAACTTCCTCATCGTCAGCCTAGCAGACGTCTTTCATCATCATCGCCAGTGCTCCTCACGAGCTGCGCTCGCTCGAGGGCACGAATCCACATATCTTCTTCTTCATTGTTCCATTAAACAGTGATCGTTTCGGACGTGCCGTCTCTTGTCCTGCACGACAGTCTGGTAGCCGGCGGACCTTGAGGTCCACCACATGGTGCCGAAACCCAACGGGATCGTATAAACGACGCCAACCTCATCGATTCGAGGTGTCGCGCTGCGACACCTGAACCTTTGGCGAAGAGTTCCCGGCTGCCGACTGAACCATGGAACAGCTACTCCGACGACGCAAGTGCCTCCGCTCGCAACTGGATGCCATCGCGCAAGAAGCGGAAGGCCTCCTACGAGCACCGCAGCTGCCATCGTCACAGGTCAGCATTTCAATCGACCGCATTAACGCGATCTACGCCCAGATAACGAAGATCGATGAGAGCCTGGTAAATGAGACACCTGAAGATCTTATAGAGGCAGAGACACTCGACGCGAGCAGTTACGGGGACAAGATCGTCACGTTGACTTCAAAGCTTCGCTTCGCGATGCAGAACGACCGTGCGTCCCAAGCCTCGCGCCCGACGACGAGCCACGCTTCTATCGGTGTCAGGTCGAGACTGCCGCAGCTAGAGTTGCAGAAATTCGACGGCAATCGACAAAATTGGCATCGATTTTGGATGCAGTTCTCGACGACAGTTCACAACAACGACGACCTCAGCGCTGCCGAGAAGTTCAACTATTTGAGTACGCTGGTCACTGGAGCTGCCGCTGCAGCTATATCCGGACTCCAGGCAACGGGAGAGTGTTATGAAGATGCAGTGGACATCCTCAAGAAACGCTTCGGGGACGAAACGATCATCGTCCAGGAACATCTCCGAAGCCTCTTAGACCTTAGACCAGTCCTGTCGTCGTCTAGCCCCACCGCACTTCGAGAACTCTACGACGAAGTCCAAGTTCATGTGAGGAGTCTCAAAGCACTTGGTACAAGCCTCTCTACATACTGCTCCATGCTACGAGAGATCCTCTTGCGGGCCTTACCACCAGACTTGGTGATGAAGTATCACGAACTTCACAAGACGATGGCAACGATCGCTGCAGTATCTTCGATACAAGTGCAAAGAGATCCAGATGACAGGACGACCAAGGTCGAGAAAGAGCTGCAAGATCTTCTGCAATTCATCGAACATCAGCTTCAGTGCCGAGAAACTCTGGCGGCCTACGCGTTCCCAAAACGGCCAGAAATGCGTCAGAAAACTGGAGAGATGTCGCGAAGAGTTGAGCACCGTACCATATCGTCAGCAGCGTCTCTACAAAGTGTGCTAGAGGACCCTGACGTGTGCATGTTTTGCAAGTCATCAAGACATCGTGCCGAAGCCTGCGACACCAAAGTGAACTTGACAGAAAAGAAAGAGATTCTCGCTAAGGCCGGGCGATGCTTCCGATGTTTGAAACGAGGTCATATGGCAAGAGACTGTAGAGGGAACCAGAAATGCGACAGATGTTCTCGACGGCATGTAACATCCATGTGTGACCCGGACTTCCAGAAGAAGGCAAACGATGCTTCAGCGACAGCAGTCAACCTCCTCTCGGAACAAGCGAGTCCTCTTATATTATTGCAGTCCTTGACAGCCAGAATAGCAGGTACGACGTCATCAAAGTACTACAGGGTCCTCTTCGACGGCGGGAGTCAGCGGAGCTTCATCACCATCGAAGCATCTCGCCAACTTGGCTGCCAGCTGTTGCAAGAGGAAACTGTGACAGTTGGAGTATTCGGAGGGCACAAGACAGAAAGAACAATGAGAAGAGTACGCGTGAGCGTTTCGAAGAAACTGCGAAGCAACCGATCCTGATCGAAGCCTTAGAAGTAGAGGACATCTGCAGCGAGCGCATTCCAATTCCAGGCGAAGAAGTCAAAAATAAGATGAAGGAAGCTGGATTGGACACGCAAGCCCTTTATCTAAAAGGAGAAAACGAAAACTCCATTTCCTTGCTTCTGGGGTTCCGACTACTACTGGCAACTTGTGATCGGCGACGTGAGAAGCTTGTGCAACAAATGGAAGAATCTAAAAGCTGTGCACACGAAACTAGGATGGACTGTACAAGGGCCACTTCCTTTCCCTCGCAGCACCACTCACTGTTCCACAGTCATTGTTCTTCGAACATTCGTACAAGAGGACTTTGTTTCGGAAGCTCACAAAGAAATTTGGGATCGGGAAAGTTTACGTGTAAGAGCTGATGAAGAAACTGTGTTGGGCAGCGAACCCAGGCCACAACAGTTCCAGAGAAAGGAACGAAAGAGCATAGACTAAAATGGATCAGCGCTTCTTCGAGATGGCCAGAAGGCTCGAGTCAAGACATGCAGGGACTTTCAGAAAGTGCTACCACGATATTTAATCACAGTGTTAGGACAAAACCGCCATTGGAACGAATAACTTACTCGGAGCAGTTCAATTATCACACCAAAGTTCTACGAGACACAGCTTACGGGATCAGACGCAAGAAAAAGCGGAAAAAAGAGCCGACGTCAACGCATGAGCTTTCGACTGAACAGCTTCAAGAGGCTGAATGCGACGACATACGTCTCAAACTGGGACCCTTCATCGACAACCTATTCATGCACTGACCCAGGTTAAGTTCATCTGCGGCTTTACCTCGACTAGGGCGGACGAACTTGTGTAAGGGGTCTGCTCTGGTTCTCTTCATCTGCTGGGCGGATCAAAAGTCAGCCGCCCTATCCAGCTGTTACACCCATGTGGACAGTTACCCTACATGTGGAAGACGAGTGACGGCATCTGCTGGGCGCGGGAAGATGTTGGAACTTCCTCATCGTCAGCCTAGCAGACGTCTTTCATCATCATCGCCAGTGCTCCTCACGAGCTGCGCTCGCTCGAGGGCACGAATCCACATATCTTCTTCTTCATTGTTCCATTAAACAGTGATCGTTTCGGACGTGCCATCTCTTGTCCTGCACGACAGTCTGGTAGCCGGCGGACCTTGAGGTCCACCACAGGAGGTATCGAATAGCGTGGTGGTTTACCCGGCGCACTTCAAAGATGACGAATATAAACACGAGCGGTGTCTCTTCGCCCAAATATTGCTGAAACTGAAGAGAATGTTGAATCCTGACGCAGTGCCTTCAATATTAAGCCGCTGCAAACCCAACAGCGGGAAGCCCTGACCAGCGTTTGGAGAAGCGCCGGAGACGAGAGGTACTCGTATTAGACAGCTTTAGTTTAGCGTAAAATGCTTGCGTTAGCGTGTTTCGCTCGCTAAATCATAAAGTAACACTATTCGAAACACTGAACCGGTAAAACGACGCCCCGCGAAGTGCTGGACTAGCTGCGCCATCTAGGCGCGAGTAATGAAAGCTCAAAAAGCTGATCGGACCGCTTCTCGTTGCGAGTAGTCACAGCAGTGAAGTTTGATATAAATGTAGTCGTGCTCGGTTCAAAGCAATTCAAGCACATGAACGTATTTTAAGAAAACGAATTGTGCTACGCTAGTGGTTTAATGCAAAAGCTTCGGGCGCAGTCACACTAGTGTTTACAGAAATGCACGGACGTTTTCGTTAGACATGGGAGAGTGCCAAAGCGAGCATCGGTATCGAAAACAACGCCGTCTTGCCATCCGTAGTCAATCAACGAATCGAGAATACGCGAAGCGTAAACCTGCAACATCATTTATTGTAAACCAGCAAGTTCTCCAAGACAGCAGGACGAGACGGTAGGCGCGAAGCGGGCAGCCGTTATTTAGACAAACGCTTAAACGAACTTTTATGATTATGTATCCGTGTTTCCTTCCCGGTGCATGTTTTTGAATAGTTAATTTCTTCGTTACCATCTGAAGAGAAAACTCTGGGGCGCGGCCGCGAAGCGCATACTTCGGAGCGCAGAGCAGACGATTCGCCTGCATCGGTCGGTCTGTCGTCGGGCTGCTGTCAACGTCACTTCCGGCGAGCTGTAATGGTGTCGTTTTTTTCTAGTTTCGGTATAAAAATTTGCGTTGTTGGCGAGGTTTTTTCTTAGGTAACCACTTGCATTTCGAAGGTGAAATTTGGCAGGTAGCATTATCTCCAGCTGGACTGCCTATAAATCGGCTTTTTGAGGTGTGCACAATTTCGTTGCAGTTGGCCTTTAAGCTCCTAGGAATTGCTGCTGCTAGATTCTGTTGCAGAGAACAGGTTGGAAAAAAAAGAAATTGATGGGAGGGAAGGGCGCTTTGCTCGGGATTTTACGGTAGCCCATATTCAGTCCCTCTTGAATGATGCTGGTAAAGTTTGGGTTACAAGATACGAGGTATGTTCTTGATGACAGGTGCATCACTCAGTTCATTCTTCGTGTCCAGCATCATTGGGCAGCGTGCTTCTATCTGAATTTATTAGGCAGGATCGAAACCGTGATTCCTAGCATCTTTCCTAATAAAGTTGGCTAGATGCACAGTGCTCACTTATGTCATCATCCACAGTGGCAGCGGTGAGCAGCTTGTATGCCATTATAGTTGGATACAACTTTAGAACTCTGCGGCTTTTCCTCCTCAAAGGCGGATAAACACAAGCCTGCACCAAGCCGTCATGAGCCGGAACTACCTTAGTCGTGGTCGACTGCTCCGCTTCGGTTGGCGGGGCGGAGCCTCTCCAGAATTCCTAAGTTGTATCCGACTATAGGTCCATTCAAGGCGGGCTAGTTGGTTGCTACAACTCTCAATCATTTTTGCAGTGCACATACACAAGACATGCAGACAGGGTGAGCACTGGGCATCAACCAAGTGTACTCCCAGATACACACAAACATGCTGAACAAGTGCACAAAAAACACCCTTGCTTATGCACATGGGAGAAAACTCACTTGAGCCCTGCGCTAAAATGATTGAGATGCTTAATTGCATGAAGAGCATCATCATTTCAGGATGCAGCCAATGCCCTGGCCATGCGTGTCCTGCTGGCAGTGAAGGCCAGTGAGATGGAGCAGGCAGTTCGTGGCCTGGACCCAGAGGCAGTGGACGTGTTGATGAAGTACATTTACCGTGGCTTTGAAAGCCCCTCGGAGGGTAGCTCAGGCCATCTGCTGGCTTGGCACGAAAAGGTAAAAATTTAGTGTGCAACTCATTGCTACCACTAGGTCATGCAAAAAAAAAAAAGTTGTTTTGCTGTTAACACCATAAGAGGTCCCTTGGCAAAAATGCGCCTTTATGCTTCCTGGCTGTACACTCTGGCCAATGTGTGCACAGGACTATGTTTCAATATACCTAAATTTTGTCCGGCAGTGTGAATAAGCATGTGAGGCTAGCTATTGAAACATAGCATGCAAAAAGAATGCAAACACAAGTGTAAGGAGAACGTTTGTCATTTCACATGACACTCAAGTTGTGAAAAAAAAAGTGGCATGCATTTTGTTCTTGTCTATTATACTTTCCCCAATAAAATTCATTGCTCATATTATTTGGCCATGTGATTGCGCATTGTGAATGTATAGTTTTGCACGTGATCACTACGGTGACACAATTCCATCGAGATGATGAGGTGATGATGAAGGAAAGAAGAAAACAATAAATAATGAATCAAATTTCTTGGCGAGGCGAGATTCGAACCTTGGTACCCATGGGCCATTACCATAAAAATAGCAAAATCCATTTTCAAACCATGATATATGCACAAACCATTTCCGTCAAAAGAACTCGCGTATGTCTTTCTGGGACATACGTGAACGGACCAGTAAGGGAAAGCACAGCTGTCTGCCACGAACGTGCACGTTGAAGGTTCGCCTGAAGCCAACTGAAACCGAAGTGCCAAAGTCTGGTCCACCATAGTCATTACAGAAAGTTCTGTCAATAGCTGCATCTGTCTCTTTGACTCTAGGAGTCGTGGATTAGGGAGCCGGGTGGTCAGGGGCTGCAGAGTTTGGGCTGCCTGATATTGCAGCTCAACACCGGGTCATTTCTACACGGTCAGGAACACGGTGGGCGCCAATCACTCGTTCCGCTGCTGCACGCAGCGAGCAAGTAGGGCCACTTCACAGAACTGATAGTCTGCTTGCGGCTGCCTGTTTGGACGCCTATTGAAGCTGGTTAGATGCCGGTTTTGAGCAACTCTTAGGCCTACGGCTTTGCAGAGCTGCCTCTCGCACATGGGACACAACCAGTTGGACTGTGGCTAGACCTGTGCGCTGGTCATAAAATGGCCGGTGGTGATGCGCCAGTGTTTTTGCCTCCAGTGGTGGGGTGTGGGGGGGGATGAAAAAAAAACAACACATTTTTGCCGAAAGGGCGAAGCAGTGAATGCGATAGCATGGTCCTTCAATACTTTCTTCTGGTCATGAAACTCCCGCAAAAGTTTCATATAGGGACAAAAGTGGCCACCAGAGGCGCCACCGTAAGCAGGAGGGCATCGATCGGCCGCGCTTGGCAGGGCTGTAGCGCGTTCGCGGAAGCGTTTCTCATCAAATACACTTCTTCAGATATTTTCCTTTGCCGTGTTCTCGCTGACAAATCATAGCAGCTATTAGTATTGTCAAAGTGGCCCATGATGCGCGTTGTCAAATTGCCCAAGTCCTTGACTGCTGGCAATGTTTTAACTGAGTCCGTCTGTAAAGTGACGCGCATTCGTAGCGTTCCTAAATTTCTCGATTCCTGCATAGTCGCTTTCGGGCTTAAACCGAACACTGTGACTGGTTCTAGATGACTGAAAGGTTAACATATTTTGCGCTAGAGATTGCGGAGCAGCCGTGCTCTGGCTGCACGTAACGTTCATTTTCGGAATAATTGTCACTTTATTCTATAGGGCATCACGAAGCAGCCAATAGAAGTTCGCGTGCCAATAAACAAATCTGTATATCAGGGTGACTTGGCATTAATAGCCTTGAAGTACCTCTTGAGGGATATCGTTAGTGAAACATAGCTGAAAAATTAAAAGCTCAGAATGAGGCACCACAAGACCGAGAGGGTGCTCAAGTTGTGTTTTTTTCTTTTTTTTCTTTGATGTCATAATTTGCGCCCTTCATTTTAAAGATTAAAAAAAATTAGATGAAACTGTTGTGAGCTGCTAGATATAGGCACTACGTGCTATTTCGAAGCGAAAGCTTTTGATTTTACGCATGCAGATTTGATAACGCAGCCGAGTTTGAGCACAGGCACATAGAGTTTATTCAAATCTGCGTTTCATAAACTGTGGATGAAAGTTGGGAGATGGAGTGAACGACACAACAAAAATCACTGAAAAAAATTTATGCCCCTGGTTTCCTCCCTCGTTTTGCCGGGCAGGATAAACGACGTCCGCCAGCACGAAACAGTTTGTTTTGCTCACGCGTAAAAAAGTGCAGACGGCACTTAATAAAAAAGTGCACAACTTCTGCCGTAGTGCTCACGAAATGTGTTCCACAGCCAACACTGGCCGAAGAAGTGCGGTTGTCCAGCAGGATGTTCTCAACAATGTTCATGTAAACACTGGCACAGGCAAAAATTTTGTCCTCGGTGCACATTTCCACATGTTCTTCCACAATTTGCAAGAGCCGCAATAATTTCTCCGATGGCACTTGCAAAAATCCTCTTGTCTTGATTTGAGTCAATGCAGTTGGCTTTCGGGAGTTGCTTCTGAGTGTATGGAGGCAGTCCGTGCAGCTTATTTTAGCAAACTTTTTTGCTACATAGCCACCAAGGTAATCCAAAATGCAGTCCCTCATTGACTCGGGATCAATTTTGTTAGCGTAGTGAGCGGGTAGGATACTTGCAAGCTTTGTGCCAGACTTACCATCGATTTCTTCGTCGGCTGCACTGGAGACGTCTGCATTCGCGACTGTCGCATCACAATCCGGAGAAAGCTTTCGCGGCCTTTTTTTAGAGGTGGGCCCTTCGTTGCACGCGAACGCCGTTTTGGTTTGGAGAGGTAAGAAGGCAAACCTTCAAAAATCCTTGGTACGGCGTCTTCCACCAGTCTCGGTCGTTCTCGGGGCAGCGAAACGATGTCTCCGTTCACTGTGCACACGTCCGCACGTACAATGTCACTGGCGTCGAAATGTTTTTCACATACGCGAGCGTACTTTGAGTCGAACGAAAATCCGGCAGTCTCCTGTCGCGGGATCGCACATTTCCACCTGTCGCATTGTTCTGCGTTGGCTGGTAAACAGAACAGGGAAACTTTGTCGACGGTGCCCTTGTATCCAGAGTGACAGCCCGGCACGCAGCAGGTGTTGGGCATCGCTGTCAACACGATGCGACCCCGAAAAGCAAAAAAGGAAGGCGATCAGCACGACCACCACCACTCCGCGCCAACAGTCCGCTAATGGCGGCCAGCAGAGCAGCCGGCCGAGCCGGCTTCCTCGTCCCCCCTACTAGCTACGCCAGCGCCGCGGCGCGGAAAGTGCGGGCGGTATATGAAGCTCTCCCATTGAGTGACGCGGGAGTTTCATGACCAGAAAGTATTGAAGGACCATGGCGATAGTAACAAGTCTTAATGTTATACAATGTAGGGCTAGCAGCTAACCCTTGGATTCGATCTCGCATAACTCTACAAAATGCTGGTGTATGGGAATACGGCTGCTCCCTGGAGAGAAGTGGTTTTCGTACGGTTTGCCATATCAGTGGTCAAGGCACGAAGCGGTGAGATCACAAGCGTATACAAGCCATTTGATGATATCGGTCAAGACAGCATAGCGTGCGTGCATGCCAGCACTCGCGACCGTGCCCTTAGAGTCAAAAGTTCACAGTTGCTATTCAAGCCACGCAGCCTCGCCCCCTCCCTTGGCATCTCTTCATGCTCTTTCGCCCAGCGAAAGACGGGTAGGCCTTTTCCTCTATGCTTCAGGAGCAAACGACAGCAGGCCTCGCACACGAGTAGATCTTATCACATGCGCCATCCATGTGACGAAGATGGCCACGTTGTTTCATCTCTGCTTCAGCCGTGTTCCTCACTAGATTTACTCACGGGTAGAACGTACAATTCGTGGAGCGATTTGATCGGTTGAGGCTCTACGGAACACGATGGTGATAACAAAATCTCGTCAAGATTGTCCATATAATTGCTATCGCAATAAAAAATATTCAAAAACTGTGGTAGCGGGCTTGCCTTTTTCCTGGAGAGCTGCATTGTCTCTGCTGAAAAAGTTTGTCCGTTGGAAGAATCAAATAATCTAGGCCTTTCCCATTGGTTTCGTTTTCACCTTCCCTACCATTCTTACAGGCAGTATTTCCTCGCCACTTATTTCTTCATAAAGCACACGTACAATGTCAGCACTAAGCGTTGACCCTATCAGGATTTCGCGCTTGTCGACCACACCCAGTTATCTCCGCCTGCAAAGTCAGTAACACGCGAAATGGAGTGAAAAATCACTTGATCGCGCATTATAGTCATGCAAGACAAGCAAAAACGTGTGGGCAACTGCATGGCAAAGCAGGGTGGGAGACGATTCACAACTGATATTTCTCATATATGGACCTATCGAGATATAATAAATAATAATTGTTGGGGTTTAACGTCCCAAAACCACGATAGTGACGCAGTCCATCATGAAGCTTACCCATATATGCCACAGGAAAACAACTGCTTATCACCCGCAAACAAATGGCCTGACCGAACGTCTTAAAGGGACACTAAAGCGAAACAATGACTTGGTTCAGATTGACAAACTGCACTCGGAGAACTCTAATGCCATATGTTTCACTATCATAAGTTCATTATTAGCGGAGAAAATCAAGGTTGAAGTTTTATTTTTAAATTTGGCGCCGATATCTGCGCGCGTGACGTCAGACATTCCAAATTTATTTTTCATATTTTCGCGACATTGGCGCGATGAAATTTTCTATAACTTCGTGTGCTAGGTCTGTGGCACCCACAGGTGACAATGCACCTCATTTTTATCGATTAGAAGCTACGTAGGACTCTGTAGATGCCTTCAAAATTTATGATGTCACAGTGTTTGGTGCGGGAATCTCAAGGTGGCGTCTCCACCCGCATTTTCTTTTCGCGTGTTTTCTCACTTACCAAGCGTCGTGTCGCGGTAAGAGTGGTGTTTTCGGGATTGTGAAATTGTACTTAACTAATACGCGAAAAATCGTTTTGCCCTTTAGTGTCCCTTTCACAGAACACTGAACGATATGTTGTCAATTTATGTAGATTTGGAACACCGTACATGGGATGCGATACTGCCGTATGCCACATTCGCTTACAACACCGCATTGCAGGAGACTACTCAAGTGACGCCCTTTCAGCATATCTGTGGCCAAACAGTCACCACACCTCTAGATGCAATGCTGCCTGTAAGCGACAATGCTGACCACAAACCTGACGTTAGCGATTTCACCCAGAAGGCCGAAGAAGCACGTCAGCTGGCACGATACCGCATTCAGCAACAGCAGTGCATTGATGCGGGCTGATACAACTTGCGGCGAAGAGAAGTCGAGTATGTACCAGGTGACAGAGTATGGATAGGGACCCCCGTACGAACACCTGGCCTCTCCGAAAAGCTTCTCCGTCGTTACTTTGGTACCTACCGAGTGCTCCGCCGAATGAGCCCCTTAAACTACGAAGTTATGTCCAGAAGGACAAGTTAGTTCACCCAGGTGCCAACGCCGCACAGAAACTGTTCACGTGGTTAGAATGAAGCCATACTACGACCGGCAGTGAACATTCTCTACTCTGTGACGAATACCACTATCACCGACGCATATAACTGATAACACCGTATCAACAACCTTGTCACCATGCGTATCGGGACGATGCATTTGGAAGGGGAATAATGACGCATGCCATGAAACAGTCCTTAAAATACGCGCGCCGTCCTAGCAGTCAACGGCGCGCTGCAGTAACAAGAATCGGCCACGACAACACGCGCCTTCGCCGCACAGGATCGGATCATGTATGACTGTGGCCAGAAAAGAGAGGAAGAGGAAGTGACGAGCTGCTCGAGCAAGCAATAGAACGCTTCTTGTTGTTGACAAGTTAACTCACAACAAATAGCAGTTTTCTCCAGACTGCCTGAATTGCTCATTACAATATGATTGAGAGACGCCGTAGTGGAGGGCTCCAGAAATTTTAAACCACCTGGGGTTCTTTAACGTGCACCTAAATCTGAGTACATGGGCCTCAAGCATTTTCGCCTCTATCGAAAATGTGGCCGCCGCAGCCGGGATTCGATCCCGCGACCTGCGGGTCAGCAGTCTAGCACCATAACCACTAGACCACCGCAGCGGGTGGACCAATCGAGAGTATGTTCTAATGACACCATGTGAATCACTGTTTTGGCGCTGCAAAGTGCGCCAAAAAGACACCAATTGCCTATAGAGAATAACTCGCTCAGTTTTTGTATTTTCAGGGGCTGTTTTGGGGCCCTGTGAAAAAAAATCTCCAGGCCTGCGTAGAACACGCAGCACAGTCACAGCGGAAGCTGGAACTGCATCCTTTCCAGAGTCCGTTGTAGACTCTCTTGGGGCAATTAATACAAGTACACATGCAAGGCACCCACTAGGCCATAAACCACTATAACTTTCAGGAAGTAGGGAAGCACCCACTACGCAATTATTCGTTATTCTGCAGATAAGCGAGGTACCCGCCACACATGTAAGGCATTATGCGCACTTTACTTGCGCTGTGGCTGATGACGATCAAGAATCATGGCTGAGCCTTTGTAATGGGTTGGAAGCATTCAACGACCCACTCGTTGCGCAATTTGCATTGTGTGACGCCTGGTTGTTATTTTGCTCTTATACGTCACTATATTACACATGTTAACACGTTTCCTTGCCCGACATGACACCTGTATAGGGTGTTTTTGCGAAGGAGTTTCAAGAACCAGCATGGCTCTGTGGTAGAATACTCGTGCTACGGTAAGGTGCCGGGTTCAAATCCCATCCGTTCCTAGAATTTTTTTCTAATTACATTTTTTCTTATTTCTCGCGATAGCGTAGCGGTTACGAACACCAGCGTTGGCGGCAGCGTATAACTACGGCGCCTAAATCTGCTCTTGTTGTGATCTCAATACAACTTTCACTTTAATATATTAAAGGGACCGACAACTGCCCAGAACATGAACTGAGATGACTCCACTGATGGAGAGATTATGCGTCGCACTGACTCAAACCAACCCTGTTTTTTTCGTGAGAAGTGGATTCATATTATTTCTTCATCGAAAGACGCAAAAAATTACCTTTAGCGCCTCTGGTGACAATTACATGAACGATTCGATGCACTCTGTCACTTGACCGTTGATTGCTGTAGACGGTCGAGGATCTTTTTGTTGGTATTGAAATATTATTTGTTTCTTTATATTAAAAGATATTACTCCATAAAAATGTACACGTAGACCTGCGTTAGTAGTATGCATTAAAGTGGCGCTGCCTTCGCATGACGTAATGATGCCATGCTCGTCAGCGCGTCTTGAGCAACTTTTCAGCGTGCTCATGCAACCGTGCACGCAGTTTGCAGGTCGCTAAGATTTTCGAGCAACATAATTTTGCTACCTACACTTCGTCTCAGAAATGACGCGCACTGCTACTCGGCGTGGCCGTGCATATGCGTAGTGACGTTTTTGGTGACTTGGCTTGGCTCGTGCATGGAGAGAGTAATGACGCCGGGACAAGCCACCCATGGCACAGGCGCCGGCAACCTTGGGTGCAAGTGCACACAACACGGTATAAATACAGGGAAGGTGTATAATGCCACATCATCTCATTGTAGTAGCTTGTTATTTTCAAAAATAGTTGAAAAGCTCAAAATAAAGGTGGTTAAGCACAGTTACAGGAACTCCTGCGAAAGCAGATTGACGACAGCTTACACATCGCGAGAAAGGCTGGCAGCATCGCTATCAATTCTCAGCGTTGCTGGAGGAAAGGTACATGTGTGTTTAGAGCCTTTCAGATAGAAAAATACTGCTTGTAAAATAACTATATGCTTTTGAGATTTAACTACTGCAGCTACAAACACTACGAATGGTGAATGGTGAGCTTTCTGTTGCGCCCTAAAAATATGGGTCAAGAAAAATCAGTTGTCAGTCCCTTTAAGGGCCTCAACCACCATCACTGTCACCAGAGTCATGGCCGAGAGCACAGAGTGGCTGCTTAGCAATGGCTAGGCAGGTGGTGGGTTGTAGCGAAGAATAACAGCCACCACCAGTGGTATCTGTGTCGCCCAGGTTGACACCATTGCTTGATCTTGAAAAGCAAGGTTGTGGGCACGGAACCTTACCCGCTGTTAGAGGTGCTCATGCTTGATTGATGATGATAATCAGTAAGAGTGGCCGAGGTTCTTAGAAATTTTTTCCTCATTTCATTTTTTGTAATTTTGCGCGATAGCGGTTACGGACACCAGCGGCAGCTTTCAACTACCCCACTGCCGTTTCGATCTGATGACAGCTTTCACTGTAAAAGACTGAAAGTAGTCATGACATAACAATCGCCGCTAACAACTGAAAAATCATACAGCGGTGGAAAAGAAGGTAGACACAAATACCTATCTGCGCATTCCCAAGCAAGAGGCGATATACCTATCAATCAGGTGCATGTCGTGATCTATGAAAGAGATAACTGTTCACGCTCTTGACTACTTCTTGTGTCCGTGTTTGCACGTCCTGTCTTTTTAACATGAATAACTACCAACTAGCTCAGCTATCTCTTATTCGAAGTTTTTTGTTGTCTTTACTTTATAATTCTTTATCGATTTACTCGAGTAAAAATGGAAGGAAATAAGTGTATTAATACATCGATATATATTACTTATCTATTTTATTCATCTATACACAGCGTACTAAGTCCAAGACTTTAAAAAAATTATTATCCACCGAGTTGGGTCGTCGCCCTTTAATGCTGGAGAACGCCGCAACATTGAGGTCAGGCAATACTCACGCGACTTAGGGCCGCATTCGCAAACCAACCTTATCCTTATCTTGCATCTTCCTTATTTGTTTTCTGCCTTTAGTGCATTTAATAAGCAAATTGGGCCGGTATTCGCAAACCGATCTTGTAGTTATCTTTTACCCTGTTACCGTTTTTTTGCCCTTCTAAGGCATGCAGAATGTACAGAAACTTGAGGAAAACGTGAGGTAAGGTTAAGGTTGGTTTGTGAATACGGGCCTTGAAGATACGAAATCTTTCGTGGAGCTGTTCTCGATGTGTCCATCTAAAAAAGACGTTCATTCACTGTTGCCAGGTCAGGCAAGGCAGCGTAGCCAAAAGCCCAAGAAACTGTAGCCTAAATGTAGCTGCCGACAAAAAGGGCCAGAAGATTTGCAGCCATATATAGCTATTCTTTTTTGTGTTTTTATTTGGACACGAGATTTCATATTCAACTACTACAATCCCTTTTTGTACAACCCACAGTTAGTGTATGAAACAGCTTGTGGTCAAGAACATGAAAGTTTTGATATTCTGGTGCTCCCTTAAGGGCCCTGTGACGCTTTTTCGTCAGCATTCTGCAGTGCTGGAGTTCGTGTAGTGCTGAATGCTGAGATGAACGCAAGAAGAATTATCGAAATCTGCACACGGTAACGAAAGTTATTAGCCTTCAAACTTCAAAACCCCAGCAGACGACGAGGGAAAACGTCCCCTTTCGCATTTCACTCTCCCACTGACGTCAAAGGCCGTTTCCAATCACTGCACGCCTTTTACAGAGACATACCAGATGACTTGCCTCGTGGTTGTCGTATAGCGCTCCTAGTGTCGTTCTTCAATTGTTTTTACATTTTAATATTTAAAAACTGAAATCCTTTTGTATCTGAGGAAGTATGAAGAGTGTTATTATAATTTTTAGTACACGATAGTGTGGCCTGTCTGGGACCGTATGAATACTGCGCGCGACATGTCGCGTTGAACCAATCAAAATGCACGGACTATGTCGTCACTCCCACGGGGTGAAGTGTCGCTTCCGATCATAAAAATAGCCGCTGTGTGTTGCTCTAGTCCGAAAACAGTGTGGTTTCTTCGTAGAAATAAAATTATAACAGCTTTGTTTTTGGCGTTGCCACTCGTCCAACGATATCGATGCATTCCACAGTTCGAGAAGAAGAGAAAACATTACGCTTAATTTGCGTTGCAGGGCCCCTTTAAAGGGACCCTGAAACGGTTTTGACAATTTTGTACAAACAAATTGGGCCGCTAGACCAAGTCCTAAGGCTCATTTACAGACTGATTTAAGCTCTCTGCGTAAACTGTGTAATTTGTTACTACGCTTTAAAGCTGCGAATCACTGCAGATCACTGCGGCTCAGCCAAACGCGTTTTCAACCGCCCATTCACAGTACGACATCCACTGGACCCAGGCTGCTGATCTGATTTGGTGGGGAATGTGCGTAAGTAAGATCGGCTGGTAGGGTGGCGGCACCTGTCGGAGCAGATATCAACCGCTCCGTGATCTTAGTCTCTGTTGCCAGACGGCGTGCGTGCTGCCGGGTGCACTGGGCTTTGGTCTCCAAGATTGCGCGCAACCTGTCGGCGTGCAATCTCGGAGGTCATGACTGGGCAAAGCTCAAATTGTCGAGTGCGCTCATGAGAGCTCTGCGATCGCCAGGGATGCCAGCATGTCTCATGAGCTGAGGAGGCAAGGCAGGGGTGTGAAGGAGGGTATGATATAATTGTCCGTAGCGGCCTTGGTACACGGCGCGGTTGCTAAATTTGTGATGCGAATGGTTTGATGATGCTGTAGCCTAAACGCTGACAAAACTTGAAAAAACTGTTTCAGGGTCCCTTTAAGCAATCGCCGAATGGTAATTGAAGAAAAAAAAAAGATAACTGAATTCTGCAAGCTCCGTCTGATCACTTCGTTGCTTTTGGAAAGTGACTTTCCAGTGCGAGGTCATCTATAGGACCAGTTATCTGCAACACTGCAGTATTTTGCGCATGTGGTATCGCGAAGCGCCAAATGATAAGTCCTAACAATACATTGTCGGGGAACCACTGCCTTTTATTTTGATGGCAATCGCTTATATACATACTCATTGACAGCGCCCCCTATACACAACACATTCCCCCCCTCATAATAAAAAAAAAAATAAAACGAGAATTCGATCTGCTTTCGCGCACTTGGCTTCAACTGACTGTCTTATTGTGACCACGTCTCGTCAAGCGACTCTGAGGTCACGTGATAAAAAAAAAAGGAAGGCGCTATGAAGTAGTAACAGCGCAATATTCACACAGGGACAAACAAAAGAAGCAACACAGACAAGCGCTGTCTTTTGTTTGTCCCTGTGTGAATATTGCGCTGTTACTACCTTCATAATGCAAAACAAACTAGCCCAAAGCTTCACGTTACTAAGGAAGGCGCGTTTTGTTGCCATCACCATTCGCGTGCATGAGTTCAAGTTATCTTGCATTCTTTTGGTGGTCATCCTAGCTGCGTGGTTCGTTGGTGGCTTGATTATGGTAGATATTGATAGTTCGTCATCGCTGAGCGATGAAGCAATCGTACGATTGCATCTCCTGGGCTTTGAGAGTGACGAACACAACTGGCGTGGGTACGTAAAGACAGATAAAAAACCGGAGCACCTAGAAAGAGAAAAAAAAGCCGGAGCACCCTTCTCGGCCTAGGTGTCATGCCGGCAAACATACCTGTTCCTTGCGGACGGATGTACGGAAAAAACTTTATTCAGAGAAGCACCTGCAAGGTTGCCGGCCCGGGCTCAGGCCACCCGGGCACTATGTGCGGAGTGGCATAGCCTTTCCACCACTCTCCGGGCCCGCTGGATTGCCCACAGTTGGTCGCGCAGGTCTGAGCGGCATGCGATTTATAGCGCCACACAACTAGGGAGCCTACATGATCGATCGACCGTTCATGTAGGCTCCCTACACACAACACACTTGGCACTCCCCTCGACAGCACTCGTTAGTCTCATACCAACGCAACGACACATCACAAGTCCATGAGCGACACAGTGGAGTGACTTCGATTACGCGGGCCTTCCTTCGCAGGGCTCTTTAATCCGCCAGGGCACGCAGCGTGGAAGCATGGATGACGATCACAAGATTGTGTAATCTTGAACTCGTGCACGCGAACTATGATGGCAACAAAACACGCCTTCCTCACCATCCCACCCCCCCCTTTTTTGTCACGTGACCTCAAAGTCGTTTGGCAAGACGTAGTCACATTAATACACAGCCAGTTGAAGCCGATCGCTTTACCAATGACGTCATGTATGTGACGTTCCAACTTCAGGTCACGTGACCCTACGTTGAGGTGCAAATAGACTCGCCCACACCCAACAGAACCCTGCCGGGGTATTTTGCTGAGCCATCTTCCCTATGTGAAGATCCAGGTCGCAGGAAAACTCTGAGGCTGCATTGCGTCGCGCTGTAACCGCATCAGCTAGGGCTTGTGCCTGTCCTGTCCCTACTTTACCAATTACTGTTAACTTTGATGCGTTCCATTTCGTCCCGTTTGCCAGCAAAAACGAATTCGCGCCCACTTGTCTCTCCACCTGGATCGGCAAAGAAAAAACTTGTGTTTCGTCTTTGGTCCGCCTTGTCTTACTTTTACGAAATCTCCTGGCTCAGTGCTAGACGCTCTGGTACCTCGTTTTTCATCAATGTACTTTTTTGTTCGTTGTTGCTGCTCCTTAACGCGTTGTTTCAACTTTTCCATGGCGACACACGGCTTCTCAAAAAAATTCCCTTTCTGGGAGGCCAACAACATCCAATCTTGTTTTGGGTTTTCTTCCATGCAGCAGGTAAGCCGGTGACGCTCCTGTAGTTGCATGTGGGCTGGCCCTATAAACATCCAGGTAGTCCCAGATTGCCTCCTTCAGTGGCCTCCGCTCCAATGCCGCAACCTGAATGTACTCCTTGAGAACGCGGTTGAACCGCTCTCTCTGACCATTGCATTGCGGGTAGTACAATGTTGTAACACAGTGCTGAATTCCCCGGTCTCGTAAAAACTGCTCAAAACATGTCGACCTGGACTGACGCCCATTGTCAGTCACAATGCTTTTCGGCTACCTTTCTCTCGCAAAAATTTCCAAAAGTACTTTCACTACTGCCTGTGCAGTTATTGTGGACACAAATGTCACCTCGAGCCACTTGCTGTGGTAATCAATAATAATAATTGCAAAACCTGCACTCTGGAGGGGCTCGCTCCATCGGCCCAACGATGTCGATTCCGAGCTTTTTCCACGGCTTGTACAGGCAAAGACTCGTTGAACATAGCCACCACCTCACATGACGACAGCATCTTCTTGACCCTGCAGAAACTCTCCTCTGTGCTCTGGTCCCACACGAACTTCTGTCCTTTACGAAGAAGCCGTCGCAGCGGCTCCACCACCTCTGCATAATTGGGGAGAAAATGAGAATAATAACCTACGAGCCCAAGGAAAGACCGTAGCGAGACTAAATCGGCAGGCGTTTGTGCTTTAATCACAACATCCACCTTTGACTTAAAGGGACCCTGAAACGGTTTTGACGATTTTGTACAAACACATTGGGCCAGTAGACCAAGTCCTAAGGCTCATTTACAGACTAATTTAAGCTCTCTGCTTACACTGTGTAATTTATTACAACGCTATAAAGCTGCGAATCGCTGCAGATCACTGCGGCTCAGCCCAACGCGTTTTCAACCGCCCCTTGCGACTACGACATGCAGTGTCCGCACGACGTCATTGGGGCTGCTGGCGACGTCATTGGGGCTGCGGTGTGCGCGCACGAAAAATTGGCTGGCAGGGTGGCGGCACCTGTCGGAGCAGATATCAACCACTCCGCGATGTCTCTGTTGCCAGACGGCGTGCGTGCTGCCGGGCGCACTGGGCTATGGTCTCCGAGATGCACGCAACCTGTCGGCGTGCAATCTCGGAGGTGATCACTGGGCGAAGCTCAGATCGTCGAGTGTGCTCACGTGAGCTCTGCGATCGCCAGCGATGCCAGCGTGTCTCATGAGTTGAGGAGGCAAGGCAGGTGTGAGAAGGAGGGTATGATATAATTGTCCATAGCCGCCTTGGTACACGGCGTGCCGCTAAATTTGTGGTGCCAATGGTTCGATGATGCTCTAGTCTAAACGCTGACAAAGCTTAAAATAACCGTTTCAGGGTCCCTTTAAGTGGGGCAAGACCACTTGCACTCGCATGATGACCCAGAAAGGAGAGTTCCTTGACAGCAAATAAGCATTTCTGATTTAGCTGCAGCTCTGCCTCAGCGATCCGATGCAATACCTCGCGAAGGTTACGGTTGTGCTCGTTCTTTGCCTTTCCAAAAACTATGATGTCGTCGATATAAAACAACACGCCCTTGCAGCCCTTCAAGATTTCTTGCATTACTCGCTGAAACGCGGCTGGTGCCGATGCAAGGCCAAAACACACTCTGCGGAACCTTAATAAGCCATCATGCGTAATAAACGTCGTTATTTCGCGACTCTCTTCAGCTAATTCCACTTGATGGTAGGCTGCAGCAAGATCCAGTTTCGAGAACCATGCTGCTCCGCTCAGCGCATGCAACAGTTCCTCCGTGTGCGGCAAAGGGAATCCATCAATGACTACTGCTTTGTTTGGCTCGTGCAAATCGACGCATAGGCGAATAGTTGCATCCTGTCCGCAGCACTAATCCTTTCAATAATGCCTGCATCGAATAATCTTGTCAGTTCAGCCGCTACTTTCTCTTGCATCGTCGGGGCAAGCGTCGAACCTTCGCTGCTACTGGTTTTACATCTGCGCGCAGCTTCACAGAATGTACAAAGTTTTTCGCGAGTCCCAACTTATCAGTGAAAAGAAAGGAAAACTCACAATTCAGGAGGAAGCGACTGGGGCTGATCGTGACTTGTAGCACTCCAGTGTAGAACCGATGATGTGCAACTGTAGCTGGTGCATCGCATCTAGTCCTAGTAATGCCATGCCTTGGGGAACAACATAAAAGCGGAGGCAAGCAGAGTTATCCCCGCGTACAACTCTGGCGGTGAATGGCATCTTCTCTGTGTGCGGCTGCCTTGGGCAGAGTAAACTTGGTAATTAAGGAGAATACCTTGTGAGTGTCAGTCAAGCTAAGAGCAGCACGAATAAAGATGGAAATCAACCTTCACCACTCCTGCAAGGGAGTGCCGATAAAGATAAAAATTAAGTTTCGCGTGCCTCCGTTGCGATCACGTAGGAGAAACCGAAGCCACAAAAGAGTGTTGCCACTGACCGCGCGATGCACTGATGCTAGAAATCAGTTCTGTTTATCTCTGTAAGAGCGTAGCACATGATTGTGCTGTCATCGTTGTTAACATGGTCTCTTTCAGCACCACTGCCAAAAACAGAAGAATTTCCTCCCCTGAGAGGCTTCGAGCACACCACATTGCCACGTTTCCAATGAGGAAAACATGTCTGGACTTACAAATTTTTTTTTTTACCTCCAGTTGCTCTCGAAACTCTGGTTTCAATAAGACCACACCACTGCTTGCATTGTGCTGCCACCTGTAAAAATTTTACAAAAAGAAGCATTTTTTAGGTGTCCAGCGCAGCATTGGCAGTGCAAGTAAATGGGTTAAAAAGTCCGCATATATATCCTCTGCCACAATCTCAAGGAAACAGAAAAGCAAAAAAAAAAAATAATCAGCCTGAGCAGAGGCAATAAAAATGCTCAGTGGGTACATAAATGTTAACTCCTTCAGGGAGGGAAATCGAGGGGACTGTTGTAGATATGATGCACTTCAGAAATACGTCATGGTATTTTGATAGAAAAATCGAATCTTTCAAAGATGGCTGGCATTCGCAATCATTGCAATGAAGATACAGTTGACTATCTCTAGCTTGTTTATGGACTTTGTTCGCATGCTCGCGCATGTGATCATTAGCGCACCGCCCAGTTTGACCTACATAATAACACCCGCAAGAAAGAGAAATCTCATACATAACACCATCACAACATTCAACAAACTTCTGCCGGTGCTTCTTACTACATCTTTTCATCTTGCTCTCTCAGCAGTGCTTTTGTCTGGGCAAGTTGGTGCGACATTTGCGAAAAATAAAACAGCACGAAAGACGGGACGAAGGCACAGTACGACAGGACCAGGCTGTAGGGTCCTGTCGTACTGTGCCTTCGTCCCGTCTTTGTGCTGTTTTATTTTTCGCAAATTGCTCTCTCAGTTTACTTGCTGACACAGGGTACCAAGCTCATTTCTGGCAGAAAACAACATAATCTTATTTTCTTTTTTTTCTTTCTGTTTCCTTGAAACTGTGGTGCAGTATGTCTATGAGAACTGGAAGAATAAAAGACATTTGGTTGTTAGTCAGCACTGTGGTATGTGTCCTTTTTTTTTTTTTTTTTTTTTTTTTTTTTTTTTTTTTTTTTTTTTTGTCGTCTTTTAGTGCTGTTTTCTACTGGAAATCGTGAACCAACCAGCCCAAATGCGTACCCTACTGAGTGGTGATTTTCTTGGGCAGACAACATGAGTTTGGTGAACCGCTGATGTGTACGTGGAAAGTCAATAGATTTGAGCGATTTTAACTTTTTTTTTTTTGTCACATGTGCTGTGCCACCCATTTCATTGTGTGTGTGTTTTTTTGGAAATCTGTGCGGCATCACGTATGCTGTAAGCGATGCATATAACGTGCTGTAGGGTTATGGAATAAAGACTTGTTGAAAGTATAGCGCTCATCCTGTTGCCTGTCGTGTTCTTTGCTATTTTCTCTTTCCTTCAGGCTCAAACGAAATTAAGAGGCATCGTTGGCTGTCATTTTTGTCTGTTGCTGAATACTGCGGAAAACGGGGCCTTGACACAGCACTATACCTTACAATTACAGTGGAGCGTTTGTCACTGTGTTCAGGCTGAAGTGAAAATGAGGTTCGACACTCAGTTATGCAGACACAGAGAAGCTGTGAACATGTGCTGTGAAGCAGTTGCAGCCAGTTAAGGTTTTATCCCTGAGAAGGGCTCCTGTATCATGATGCACAAGGTGGTCACGTGGGGGGAGCAGGGCATTATGGCGTTTTGCCACTCCTCCCTCATGCTCAATCACTCCTTGTGCTGTTGCTCATTCTAAGGGCCAATGTAACAGCATTGACAATGACTGAGTGAACATGAAAATTCTTGATTGTGCTGGTCCCACATGACCATCTTTTTTATTATGACATTGTGATACAGTATGAGCTCTGGGAAACGAAACCAAAACAGGCTGTAGGGAAGCCATAAATAGCTATTACTAAGTTGTTTAGAGCACTCTGAGGCTTGAAAATATTCATTATTCTGTTTTGGCATCTTGATACAATGGTGAAAAGTTTAAAAATTATTTCGGTGCCCAGTCAAGAATGAGTTGCTGCTGTTTGATTTATTTTTAAACTGAATTAGGTAAAAGTTTGCGTGCTTGTTTAGTTTCTTCCTGATTCTAAAAATACTTTTTTTGTAGGCCTGATTTTTCATCATATAATTAAGAAAATCTTTGTTGTTCTTACAACAATAGACAACTGACACACCATATGGCATATGGGCCAATAGCAGAAAGCACAAGACTCGCAACAATAGAAACGTTTTTATAATCTAACTACACTAAACTCCATTGGTTTGAACAATGCTATGAAGTGATTACGCAAAAGACAAATTTTAACAAGTTTAAATAAAATCTGATATATGTTTGCTGTTAACGTCTACCTTCGTGTTCATCTATCTGTGATAGTTACTGATATATCAGGGGTGTGAAAATTGATACTATTTTGAGAAAATCAAGGAAACTGTCACACTTAATTGTGAGGAGTTGCAAGTGTGTAAACGTACTCACTTGGAAAACATTTGTAGGCTACAATTAGTAGGCCCTCAAGTACTGGAATGTGAGTGTGGTGTCATTTCATATGTCGTTAGCATCAACACAGGTGTACAATCAGGTGTCCAATGCTTTTAAAAAATTTAGATTATGGCTGAAATGTGGCTTAAGAAATGGTAAACTTGACAGATTAAGAGAATAGACGTAGATTCCATAAATGCTATTTTATGAACGTTTTGTTCTTTGTCTAAAGACCCAAGAAGTTTGTCAGACAAAAGCTTAAAACGTGAGGACAGTGAATTTTAATACAGCAGTAGTAGAGAACTTGTGTTTGTCTAACTTCTGTGTGTTTACTGATTACCAGGTCACTGGATGTGTAAGTGTTTGAGGCCAGAGTGGCAGTGCAAAAGTAAACCTGCCAAACACAAGTGGTGTTATTGCAGTAATTAAGTGTACGCTATTTTGTTGCTGGTGAAAAATTTTTGGCAGTGATGCATTTATGGACATGTTGCCTTTCTAAACCTCTTCAAACACACCAAAGTGTGTCTCTGGCTAGATAGAGCACTAGAAGACCTATCGTCCAGTTACCCAGTATGCCGCAAGTGCCTCTGCATAAATGACAATATTGGACACTCTCTCTTAATCACTTGCATAATGTCCAATTTGGCTTGCTCATTATTTGCTTCAAAAATATGTTATCTGATAAATGTACTGAATAGCTAAGTATTTAACTTCATCATTTGCATTTGCAGGCTTATGCAGCTGGTGGCATTGGATCCATAGTGCGCGTCATGACCGACCGCAAGAGAGTCTGAGGGTTCCCACTGCTGCTATAAGGGTCTTCATTCCATTGAGCCTGCAGGGAGAGTTGATGGTGCCAACCAATGAATTTGAACTGAGCCTTTGTGAGCATGCCAGCACCTTAGGCTGTAAATAGGCATGGCAGCATAAGTTATATGTGTACTCACCTCGAGTAGTAAACGCCTGTCTAGTTTGGCGATTCCTTTGTGTGATGTCAAGCAATTCTTGTATGCTTTGGGGCAACTCGGTGTGAGCATGAAGCCAGGAAGAAACAGAAGACAGCGCTTGTCCTGTCGCCTGTCTTCTTTTTCATTCTTTGCTTATGTCCCTTTCCTTCCTGCTCACACTGAGTTGCACCAAAGCTATGCAAGAATATCATGCACCAACACGCCCACTCGGCAGTACTTGACAGCTTTACGTGTTGCAATGTTTGCCTTTTCCAGCAACTTTGCAGTAAGTAGTCGTCTGTCGTGTGCCTCTGCCATAGCTCGGCACACTCACTCATGAGTGCACTCAACTCACACTCATTTGAACGTGGTGAGTTCAAACTCATGAGTGAGTACTCATGAGTGTGAGTGGTAGTGAGTGTGAACGTGAGTGAGAACTCATGAGTGTGAGTAGAAGTGAGTGTGAACGTGAGTGAGCACTCATGAGTGTGAGTAGAAGTGAGTGTGAACGTGAGTGAGAACTCATGAGTGTGAGTGGTCGTGAGTGTGTACGTGAGTGAGCACTCATGAGTGTGAGTAGAAGTGAGTGTGAACGTGAGTGAGAACTCATGAGTGTGAGTGGTTGTGAGTGTGAACGTGAGTGAGCACTCACGAGTGTGAGTGGTTGTGAGTGTGAGTGTGAGTGGTTGTGAGTGTGAACGTGAGTGAGCACTCATGAGTGTGAGTGGTCGTGAGTGTAAACGTGAGTGAGCACTCATGAGTGTGAGTAGAAGTGAGTGTGAACTCATGAGTGTGAGTGGACGTGAGTGAGCACTCATGAGGGTGAGCAGGCGTGAGTGTGAACGCGAGTGAGCACTCATGAGTGTGAGTAGAAGTGTGAACGTGAGTGAGAACTCATGAGTGTGAGTGGTCGTGAGTGAGAACTCATGAGTGTGAGTGGACGCGTGTGTGAACGTGAGTGAGCACTCATGAGGGTGAGTAGGCGTGAGTGTGAACGCGAGTACTCATGAGTGTGAGTAGTATGAACGTGAGTAGTCGTGAGTATGAACATGTGTGAACTCATGAGCGTGAGTAGGTATGCCGCGCAGAGAAACACGGCGACACACGCACACACAAACACATACAGTGAGTGGTCGCGCTGAGGAAGTGAGAAGCCCTAATGGTGCTGACGTTATCTAGCGGCAGTTGACTAGACAAGCGATATGAGGCCGCAAAAAAAGTTTATTGTGGTGTAGTGTCAGCTCAATAACAGGCGTTTCAGTTTGTTGGAAAACAGGAGGCAGAACCAGCAATCGGAAAATGAGATTTGACTTTTCTTCAAGAGATAACTGTCACTCGTGCGGCGCATTTCGATCGGCTAGCGTGTCGAAGACGCTGTCGGATACGACAAACATCACGCCATCACGCAGCTGGCATCACGGCGCGGCGCACCGTCGCGTCGGCGTCTGTCTCGGCGCGGCGGTGACTGGTGCGACGGCACGTCTTCGCTGTCTCCCGTCTCTCGGTGGGCGCTGCTTGTTTGGTAGTGTAGCGTTCGAGAAAATGTTTTAGCAAGTTACGGAAATACGGTACTGGACTACGGTACCGCTCCTCTCTCGCTCGTTGTGCTTTCGCCGCTCCTAATTCCAGTAAAGGCTCCCCAACACCACAAAGGCCTTTTCAAAAATTACTGTGGGGTGTCATGCCTTATTGTTGCCTGTCAGCCTACGCATTGTTTACGATGAAGCTGTCGATCGGGGGAGGCTTTAATAAAATACTTTGTTGAGCGCGTTGGTTCATTCTGGAATAGATTAGAGCGCAAAAGGACGAGACACGAGAAGACGACTACACGAGCACTCGTGTAGTCGCCTTCCGTAGTCCCGTACCGTATTTGCGCACCGTATTCCCGTAACTTGCTAAAGCCCTCTAATGTGCGCATATTCGGTTCCGGTCGCGCCATGTTGCACGCGGAAGCTTCGTGTTCGAAGTGACACTTGGAGGGCGGCAAATTCATGGAGATGCGGACAGGGACAACTTGCGCCCAGGGAAGATCTATACGTGCGCCTGTTAATCCAATGGCAGCCTGCGCACGCGGGGCTGTTGCGGACTCCCAACTAATGCTGTGCATCAACGAGTTGAGACCGTTATGCGCGTCTTTGTACACGCTCCTCTAATATAAGTGATGCAATCATTTATCAAGGGTGATTATTTGCTGATCGCAGATTATGTTTGCACTGCTGAAGGCACAATATGTCGTTTTGACATGGAGTTTCGTGTAAGCCCTAATAACATTTGCATCGATATTCAAGGTGCAGCGTGCGTCCGCTCGGGCAAACGTGGAAAAAAGTTCAGTAAGCGGGCAGAACTCCCCGACATACTAAATAGATCGAATGGCTTTTGTTTATTATAAACTGTAATTTGAGGCGCAGATATAGTACGGCGCTTACAGTACGGCGCGTAAGGCGCTTAAAAATCGTGAAGTGATTTCTCGTATGTCATTTTATTGGCGCACAGCCTGTGTTTATAACAAGACCAAGTTCCCGCTTTCTTGTTCGTTAAAATGTACGTTCGTAGAGAAAGTATCTAAGGGGAGATGCGGAGATAAAATAGCGATTTTCGAAAAAAAAAGGTATGCATTTTCAAATTTATATGGTTTGGTTTGCTCGTTCACTAAAAGAAGATGCTCACCAAGTTTGGTTGTTATCTGTGCAGCAGAAGAGAATAAAATTAATTCTTTCACGAGAAGCTGGTGTGAATTTGCTGGTGAAAGCGTATCTGAATCCTCTTTACAAGACGCGGCTACTACGCGGGTAAGAGGCCGAACTTGAAGTGAATGCCCGTGTTAGGAGGTGTATATTTTTTTCGCGCCTTTTAGCCACGGAACATTTTTTCTGTGGAGACTGAACTAGAGGACAAAACAAATAATTTATGAAGCATATTTCTAGTCTCGGGGACTGCAAGATAGTGACGCAGAACTATCGGAAAATTGACTATCGATAACATCGATAGTTTCTTTTGAACTATCGATAGCGTAAAGAACCTATCGATAGTACTACTATTGATACTATTATCGATAGTGCAATCGATAGTACTGTCTGTAGTAGTAATGTCGGTAGTATTACTACCGACATTACTATCAATATTATCAATAGTGCTTTAAATATCTCTGCTGTTGGCGGCCGGGGCGAAATTTTTGGCGAAATAAGTATTCCAGCAGTGAAAATGCAGCAATATGTCCATCAATAAAATCATATTCAAAAGTAAGCACTCGCACCTTACAATTAAAAACCTATTTTTTGATATTATGACTTCAAAATTACAAAATGCGATACAAATTTCAAGCCGCACAGTACCGTCTATTGTAACTGTCTCGTTTCCTGTACACTTGAATAATTCAACTTAAATGTCATGTGTCAGCCAAAAATCATGGTGAAGGAGCGCAAGCATGTCAACATTCATGCCCTTCAGCTTCCTCCTGCTCCACACACTCGGAAAATCAAGTTCATGCTGCAATGAGTTCGCGCGGTTGATTTTATACTAGCGGTCGTAGTATAAAACTATCGATAGTATCGATAGTATAAACTATCGATAGTGCTATCGATAGTTTCCTTTACCATCGATAGTTCGATAGTACAGAACTATCTATAGTATCGATAGTGCCATCAATAGTTCTGCATCACTACTGCAAGGTCGTTGTAAAATGGGAACCGAAGCTCGAATTGGCGGAAACTAATCACGTGAGACATCTGGTGTGAAATCTCTATACACCATTGCATTATAGACAGTTCACCAACGCACCTGCTTTCGCGCCAATTTCAAGTGGGTAAAAGCGTGCACAGCGGCGGCCCCGCAACGTGCCGTCGATGTTGTATTATCAGAGCTCTTAACCTTCCCGAATAGACGTGTCCAATTTGACCAATTTGCCGCATACGAACTGGAACTGTCCTACTAAATCTGCGCCTCAAGCTATATATCGTCTTTATTAAACAAAAGCCATTCTATTTAGTACACCGAAGTGTTCTCCACACGGACTGTTTTTTTCCACGTTTGCACGAGTGGACGCACGCTGCACCTTGATTATCGATGCAAATGTTACTTGGGCTTACACGAAACCGCATCTCAAAGCGACATATTATGCCTTCAGCCGTGCAGACACAATCTGCAATCAGCGAACAACCACACTTGATCATTTGTTGCATCATTCATATAACGAAAACTTGCACAAAGACGCGCATAACGGTCTCAACTCGTTCATAGAGTGTTTAATTATGGCGACCGCAACAACCCTGCGTACGCAGGCTGCCAATGAACGTTGCCCCAGTCCGCAGATTTATGAAACAGTCACTTTCAGCACGGAGCCAACGAAGCCTCCGCGCGAGCGCTACCGAAGCTGCGCACATTTTCTCGAACGCAAAATGACAAAACTACCGCACTACCGTACATGAAACGCATTCCATACAACAAGGGAGGTAGAGAGGAGGCGCCGCCGCCACCGTCGCCCTGTCGCGCCGAGGTGGCCGAGGGGCCGACGCGACGGCGAGGCCCGGCGCCCCGCCGGCGCCGCTAGTACAGTGTACTAGAAGGGGGCAGCGGAATGAACGAAGCGATCGCGCCGCACGGCATGGCTGCGTCTCGGTAGATGTTCCGACGGGCGATCGTAGCGGCGGCGCTGTAGTTGCTGTAGTCACTTTGTCAACTTTGTACTGAAGCTGCTGAAGCAGCTGAAGCTCTCGAGAGCGTCTGCATTTGGCGCGCGCGTGTGGTAGCCTACGAAAGCGTGTAATTGCACGTTTCATGTGCTTTTAACGCATTACTGAGCTTTAAACGGTGTCTCAACGCCTGCTACGCGCCATGGTGCACAAGTGAATATGCAGCTGCGCCAAAATTGTGTCGACTCATTCTCTGTTTGAGGGGCCTGCCGACCCTCAAAGAAGGCGACAATCGGAGTGCTGTGGAATGTCACCATTTATGACCTTCTGTGCCTGCTCTAGATATCGCAGTCCCTGCGATATCTAGAGCATTTATGCCCATATGAACTACAATGCGCTCGATTGTTTCATGAGTACCCGTGAGAACACATAACTCTCTCAACGTTTATAGGGACGGTTGAGTTCCATCGTGCCAGTTTCGCGCGTTTAAATGCCGAAAGGCTATCTTGTTTCTACAGCGTGCACGGTTACTGTGCACCACCTCTGTAGGCTTAAAATACCAGGGAGCTGAGCCGAAGGCACGCGTTCAGCTCCGAGGAACGAACTTCATGCATCAGGGCTTATCTCAAGCATAGTAAAATGCGCAGGTGTAAATATAGCCCGTGTGGTTTTCAACCAGCTCCCCTTTTATATCGACAGATTACACTGCGCTATTTTCCAGGTCTGCTATCGATGTCATTGCAAGATTTTGTTTCACAGTGTTTTGTGTAATCATTTAATTGCTTTATCCATAAAGTGTCAGAAGTGAAGCCAGGATGGGTGGCGGTGCTCTACGATTTGCGATAGTAGTATATAATATGAATATATTAATATTATATTATTACATACTGTGCGATATATATATATATATATATACACACACACACACACACACACACACTAATACGGCCAGTAAAGTTACACCTCCCCGTCCTGCCCCATCAACAACAGCCCTGCAACGCCCCTGAGGAGGACGACCGTTATTTCATCGCGGTCCAGTTACATTTGACTTCCGATACCATGCATTGAGCCCCTGTAATGTCCAAAAAGTCACATGTACTCAGCGCATTTGTAAAGAGGCGCACCGTACACACAGCGTCTCCATGGGTAAATATTCGGCCTTCTTTCTGCAGGATAAAATATATGCGCCCAGATTTCTGAGCATAGCTAAATTCCAGTAAAGCGGCTCAGTTACTCTGAATAAACTATAGACGCCGAATCACCAATAGAAGAAAGGATCAGGACAGAAGAAATCAATAAGGCACGCACTTTCTGCTTCATGTGCCTCTTTCTTCTGACGGTCGTCCGGCGTTTAGTTAACTGACAGTAATGTACCAACAAGCCCAGCAATTAGTTCGGCTCAATTACACCGAGATCGTGAATCTCCACTGTTGCAATCAGCCCGTTTTCTTTTTTTTTTTTGTATTTTTCGTACCTTCCAGCAGTCGCTTCGGTTACAAAAATTAGTTAGCGGTATCTCTCAAAGGCATATATGAAGCAAGCATATACATATGTCGACGCGGAAGGCATCAGGCGGCGAGGTGTGTTCACGCCACTCAACAGTTCTAGTACACTTAGGGTTACCACCCGTCCTAAATTTCACGGTACTGTCCCGAATTTTCATACAGCATATCGAGTCCCTGCACCGTCCCTGTCCGGACAGCTGTAAGACCCGGATTTGTTCCGGACCATCCAGTTAGAAAAATTTTTAAGTGATCCAACGCAAGCCCCACAACGCGCGTCACACTACGGAACACGACGTTAGCACGAATTGCACGCACGAAGCTATGTTGCGGTGGCTAGCGGTGGCTGCGAGGGGCTTTAGCCACTTTAGCAAAACTGCCGCGTGAAGTGCGTCAACTTTCACGAGTACATTCTCCTGGAAGATGAAGTGTTGCGAACAGCGCGTAGCCAGCTGAAGTACCACTTCAAGAGACCGCAACAATAAAGAAACAATGGATTTGTCTGGAACATACCGTAATAAAGAAAACTGATTTCTCCGGCTCTTTACGTTAGTGAATGCCCCCCCCCCCCTCCCCCCCCACTCCCCCGCCCTGTCTTCCTTCATTGAAGAGGTGGTAACCACTCTACCGCTAGGTAGCGTACGCGAACGGCGCCAAACGCCAGCCACGCGATGCTTTTGACTCGTACGGTGGCGTCTTCGACATGCTAGCCGATCGAAACGAGGGACTACGGACAGATGCAGAAAAGTTAGGTCACATTTTCTGAGTCTACCTTCCAAAAGAGGTAAAATGAACTACCGAAGAGAGTCGGGTTGAATCCTTTTTTTTTTTTTTCTTCGAGTGTAGCACTGTTTCGACTACCAATTTGCCTCGGAACGGTGACATGTGCAAATAAACCACGAGCAACATTTCTGCTAGTACTTGAGAAAATGAGTTTGTGCGGTGAGCAACCGTAAGTGATTGCGTCAGCTAACATAGTGGTGTTCTACTTTCTACATCCTACTAATATACTTGATCACTTGAGTTGGTACCTAATATTGACGCGTTGTCGTTTGTTTATTTATCTTTTTTTTTTTTTGGCCTTACTTAATGCTTGCCTTGGTGATTTATCTACAAATTGCTGTTTCGTAGATCAGTGTGGTTATGGTATTAGTCATCATTCCACGTCCATATTTTCTTGTTCGAAAGCGTCGTGTGACTTGTCAGGGAAAATCCTAAATTTCTGCTTTTATCCTGACTGCATCTATGTTGGCCTGTCGTTTACCAATTTACTTTCCTTTTGTTCTCATCACCTTGAGGGAAATCCTCGACGTCATTCAGCACTACATTTTACTTTGGCTATAGCGAAAATATATTTCACGTTAATACGCATCAAAGTGCGAAAACTAAAAGCCGGAAAAAGATGTCGCAGGACAACGTGTATATGTGCCAGTTCGTAGTCCGTAGAGGTTCGGGCTGGCCCGTAAGTTTCTGTCTTTCATAGCACTCTCTCACGCATCCCAGACTTTTCACGTGCACTTAGAGCAAAAATTTAAAAAAAGGATGACAAATGAAAAATTCGGCAGATCCCAAGTACCATGGGAATCGATGTTATGCGAATCATGCGGATGTAAGGTGACTGTTATATTTTTACTAAGCGAAACGTTATGAAATGACGCTTAAGATATGTACAAATGTTGTACGCACAGATATACGTTGAACAGTCGCATATGTTTCATATAACCGGTTGTTTACAGTTGCGTAATTACCAACACCAGAAGCGGTAAGCTGATAGAAGCTCTTGTGATTGCGAGAATGGTAGCCATGGATAGTGCTACGTAAACCAACTACAGTGGATGGCGCTTAAGTATACGATTGACGTTAACCCGACATGACTCCTTCATCATAGAAGTACAGTCGCGCGCGATATGAAGGTTATCGCGCGATCGTCGGCCTGCCTAACGTCCCAGGGGCCTAGCAGCACGTTTAGGAACAGTGGAAATCAAGATTGCGCATTCTTCTCTCCCTCGTTCGCTGTTCCATGCTACAACAATCGCCCCCTCGACGAATTCTACGCCCTTTCTCTCGAGCCTTCCGTTCGTTGCGATAAAGTGCATATTGTTGGCTCTTATTTCCGCGGGCAATTACAAAATTGCTGGGAAAGATGTGTTAAATTAAGCTGGTTCTTGCCACTGCTTCTTTTAAACAGTTTCTTCAGGCGGGAGTGATCGCAGCTGAAGGAACAGCAAAAAGAGCGAGTGAAGCTTGGATGATACCACCCTCTCCTCGAAAGAGTATTCTGGGACGTGGCGCTGTGGCGCTGTGGTGGTTCTTGGTCGATGCTCGCGCGATAACCTTCAAATCGCGCTCGACTGAACGGATAGAATCATACTTGTCTAGAGCAGCGGAGCGCGTGGCTGTTGACACTGTTGTTGGCCGCAGCTTCTACCTCTCGTTAGCTACAAGCTTCCGTTCGTGCTTTAATTATAGCACAAGGGCGTAGCATGCGGTATGACCATGTTTGGTATAATTACGGCGTCAGTCTTTGCATATTTCTGCAGAAAACAGCAGCTGCAGCGGCCGGCTGGGCGCTCTAGACAAATGTGATTCCGACTGTACGTGTGTAATGCTTTGAAAATCAGATAGCCAGCACTGCAAATACAATTCACCAACAGTACGCCTGCATAGGGTCTTTTTCCAAAGCAGTTTCGAGACCTGGCGTGGCTATGTGGTAGAATACTTGATTGCCACGCAGATGGCGTGGGTTCGATTCCTACTGGGACTCTGATTTATAGTCTTTGCATTCGTCGGGTCAACGCTGCCGTTGTCAGTTTTTCATAACGCTCCCGCATTTAAATTGTCAATGTCCGTCTCGCCGTTCCTGCGTAGCTATAAATTGTCAAACACCTGTGGCTCATACCCACATACTGCGGCCCGTTGTATACAGGTATGAGCCACACGTGTCTGGAGAAATCAGTTTGCCGACGTACACGACAGTATTTTCACGCTATTCAAATCACGACCAGCCAGACATATTCGTCAAATCATCTTACCCTCCCATAATTACATAGGTCGACCTCCAGTTAAGGAGGCTATCATGAGAGCACCCAGACGTAGGCGACTAGATAGATAGATAGATAGAAACGCCAAAGTGCTTGCAGTACGCAAAGAAATGCTTCGCATTTAATATATCGCCACGTGCGTGGTGCAAGAAAGACGACAACACAAATGCACGTATGCTGTGTACAGAAGGTAGAAAGAGCAGCGAAGAAATCGCTGGCGCGGTGCGCTAGGAAAGACCGACCTGCTGCTGTTCTCTCGATCACTCTGTTATGACCTCTGTCTTGACGTTGCGACCATATTAAAAATTGTGGCTACCTCAGCACGTTGGCTTTGAAAGAACCGAGGGACCGTGAATCGCCTAGAAACCAGGAAAAAAAATTCACGTTGCCCCTGATCCATTCACCTAACAGGGCTTGAATGCCAAAGCCATCGTGCACGACTATATAAACGTGCAATTCATATCGCGCAAACGCCGCTTTGCTTTTTTTATTACTTTTTTTTGTACGCGAAGGCCGCAAAGGCGAAGCTAGCCAGCCCTATACATTGACATAATAGGCAGGGGGGTCGCAGGGGGGGGGGGGGGGCAAAATCACTCTCATGCATTGACATGATAAGGGAGGGGGGGGGGGGTGCTGGGACGAACCTTCCACCCCCCGAAGGGGAAACCCTGCGCACGCTTATGGTGAGAACGATCATGAGTGACTACCAATGGCTTTGGCGTGAGTATGAACGTGAGTGAGTACGTATGAGTTCGAGCACACATGAGTGTGACCGTGAGTCACTTTTGAAAAAAGCGCGAAAAGAACCCCCTCACGCAAGCACGAAGGAGACAGGACGACGCGCTTGAACGTGAATGTGAGTGAGTGCCTACGAGTGTGAGTACACGTGAGTACGAACGTGAGTGAGTACTTATGAGTGTGCATAGGCGTGAGTATGAACCTGAGTGAGTGCCTAAGAGTGTGAGTAGGCGTGAGTACGAGCGTTAGTGCCTATGAGTGTGAGCACACGTGAGTATGAACGTGAGTGAGAGCCTATGACTGTGAGCAGGCGTGAGTATGAACGTGAGTGCTTATGAGTGTGAGGTGTGAGTACGAAAGTGAGTGCCTGTAAGTGTGAGTAGGTGTGAGTACGAAAGTGAGTGCCTGTAAGTGTGAGTATGAGAGTGAGTGCCTATGAGTGTGAGGAGGCGTGAGTTTTAACATAAGTGGCTACGAGTGAGTATAAGTGAGTATGAACGTGAGTGAGTGCCTATGAGTGTAAGTGGGCGTGAGTATGAAGATAAGTGAGTGCTTATGTCTGTGAGTAGGCGTGAGTATGAATGTGAGTGAGTGCCTATGAGTGTGAGTAGTCGTGAGCGTGAACGTGAGTGCCTCAGTGTGACTGGACGTCAGTGTGAACATGAATGAGTGCCTACCAGTGTGGGTAGTGTGTGTGAACGTGAGTGAGTACTAATGAGAGTGAGTAGGCGTGAGTATAAACATGAGTGAGTACTCATGAGTGTGACTGGACGTGAGTGTGAACGTCAGTGAGTGCCTACGAGTGTGGGTAGTCTGTGTGAACGTGAGTGAGTACTCATGAGAGTGAGTAGGCGTGAGTGAGTACTCATGAGTGTGAGTAGGCGTCAGTATGAACGTGAGTGAGTGCTTATGTGTGTGATTAGGCGTGAGTATGAACGTGAGTGAGTGCTTATGAGTGTGAGTAGTCGTTAGTGTGAACGTGAGTGAGTGCCTATGAGTGTGAGTAGTCGTGAGTGTGAACGTGAGTGAGTACTCATGAGTGTGAGTGGACGTGAGTGTGAATGTGAGTGAGTGCCTACGAGTGTGAGTAGGCGTGAGTATGAACGTGAGTGAGTGCCTAAGAGTGTGAGTAGTCGTGAGTGTGAATGTGAGTGAGTACTCATGAGTGTGAGTGGACGTGAGTGTGAACGTGAGTGCCTACGAGTGTGAGTAGGCGTGAGTATGAACGTGAGTGAGTGCCTACGAGTGTGAGTGGTCGTGAGTGTGAACGTGAGTGAGTACTCATGAGTGTGAGTGGACATGAGTGTGAACGTGAGTGAGTACTCATTAGTGTGAGTGGACGTGAGTGAGCACTCATGAGGGTGAGTAGGCGTGAGCATGAACGTGAGTGAGTGGGATGGCTTAAAAAATTGTGGTGAGTGAGTTTGAGTGAGTACTCCCGTAAGGTGCCGACCTATGGCCTCTGCTAGTCGCCAAATGAGAAAGGAAAAGTGCACACGACACATCACTGAGCCTCAATTTGTAGTGCCTTCAGGCATTCAGGATTGGCTGTTGCTTTGTTGATGTCACCGTGTTGCTGTCATCAGACACGAACTGCTTCCCTTGCATGTTTCATCATGTCATTTAACTGCGGTAGAATCTCAGTAAACAGTACATTACTTGAATACAACAGAAGACGCTTAATTAGTTGGTTTTGTGCTTAAGTAATACAAAAAAATCTTAATTAATCAGTCAAGAGAGAGAGAGAGAAATAACTTTATTGGGTCCAGCGGTTTGGGGAACAGGTCCCCGCCTAAACGGCGGCCAGTAGCCCTTGGGTCCTGGCGGCGTTTTCGGCCAGCTGGACGGCCCAGAGTTGCTCGTCCGGATCCGAGCTTAGCAGTAAGGCCTCCCACTGCTCATCGTTATCTATATTGCAACCCTGTAGGGACGCCTGAGGGCAAGCCCACAGAATGTGTCGCAGATTCGCCCGTTCCCTGCATAGCTGGCATTTGCCATCGTATTGGTCGGGGTAATAACGGCTGTAGGCCACCGGATTCGGGTAAGTGTTGGTTTGGAGAAGGCGCCAGACCACCGTCTGTGTCTTATTGAGTCTCGGGTGGGCAGGGGGATACCGAGCCCTCGCCAATCTATAATACTTTGTGATTTCATTGTAACTGACCAGGTGTTCCTCTCTCATCTCTGGCTGAGGTTGCTCACTGGCTCGGTGTGTAAGTTCTCGAGCCACTGTGTGAGCCGCCTCGTTTCCAGGGAGAGAGGCATGCGCAGGTGTCCATATTATTTCTATGTGCCTATTGATTTGCAGAGTGGTTAAAATTCTAAACGCCTCCGACGAGATTCGCCCTCTTAGAAAATTTCGCACCGCTGTCTTCGAGTCACTAATTATGTGTCTTGCCGACGTTGAAGCTATGGCCAATGCGATCGCTGATTCCTCTGCAGTTTCTGCGCTATGCGTTCGGAGTGAGCCGCTGGCTTCTATCTTACCCCCTCCGTTTACGACAGCTACAGCCATTCTTCGTTCATGTGGATATGTCGCGGCGTCCAACGTAGACCACGTCCTTGATGTTCGCATATCTAGTTCTGAGGGTCTTCACCCTTGCCGCACGCCTTTCCGCGTCATGCTCCGGGTGCATGTTTCGGGGAATCGGTAGAACGTGTATCCTGTCGCGTATTTCTCGCGGTATATCGGCCTTGTTTCCCTGCTGCGTTGCATAGCCAATGTATAGGCAGTCAAGTATCCTCCTGCCCGTAGGAGTCTGAGCTAATCTCTCATATTGGGCCGTTTTATGAGCTTCTATTAATTCATCTAGGGTGTTGTGGACACCTAACGCAAGTAGCCTGTCCGTGGGTGTACTGACTGGTATACCAAGTGCTTGTTTATACACTTTCCTTATCAATGCTTCAATTTTAGTTTTTTCTGCCATAAGGAGGTTCAGATAAGGAGCCACGTATACTATTCGACTTATGGCGAAAGCCTGCACTAACCTAATTAGGTTGGCCTCCTTCATGCCGCTATGTCGGTTTGAGATTCTAGCGATCAGACGCATTGTTTGTTGCGTCCCTCTTTCTAATGCCTTTATCGTTTCATTATTCCGCCTGTTTGCTTGTATCCGCATGCCTAACACCCGAATACTCTCAACTGCCGGTATTTGTTGGCCCTGCGCGTTCAGTCGTATTTGTGGCGTACCGTTGTTGGTTTTACAGCCCCTTCTATTTGGGCGGTAAATCAAGAGTTGTGACTTTTGCGGTGAGCATTGAAGGCCCCTACTACCCACATAGTCCTCTACTCTGCGTATTCCTTCTTGGAGGGTAGCTTCGATGTATCCGTCACTGCCTCCCGTGACCCACAGCGTAATGTCGTCAGCGTATAAGCTATGATGTAGCCCTTCCACGGTGCTCATCAAGCTTTTTTTCGAAAAAAGGCACAATCTGGAAGGCACTTTTGTGACATGCATCTTCTCTCCAGAAAAGCCATTCTTGATAAACAGTGACAGACTTGAGCACACAAATATTTCAGATTTTTAATGCAGCTTCACATCATGCCATGCAATGAAAATTTAAATAAACACAACTGAAACTTTGTGCATGTTACAGTGCACCGTTTGATGATGATGATGATGCTACTGGGATGATTGGCACCTACCCACGCAGGGGGATCGGGCGAGAGTCGGGTGGATAATACAGTCTGCAATTTTTAAGTCCTAATGGAGGCAGGGGCTCTGGAACCAGGGGCCCGTGGGGGCCGTGGCCCCCACAGGTTCAAAACCAGGGGGGGGCATGCCCCCCCCCCCCCCCTCACTCATGGATGTTCGAACACCTCCCCTTCCTCGCCTTCTCCCCTGGCACCACCTGTGGGGTTAGAGACTACATGATCTAGTTAAAGGGTGCTCCTTTCCTTCAACAAACGAAACACAATTTTATGGATGTCTGTGACTTCCGACACTCTACTGACACTCTATTGACACTCTTCTGACACTATTTATTTGACACGGTAAGCTACAACGATACTTCCTTTCCTGCTCATGCAGCTCAAGATTTTGCTTCCCTTGTTTCACGTAAACGTGTTATGGTGGCTTCATGAGATGACATCAGCGTCATCTGCCCGATAGAGACTCCGGGTGAAGCACAAAATACAAGAAAAGCAGGCCGAGGTTGCTGTTAGCAAACTCGATAGGGAGTGTAGGGAGTGACTTTTCTCTCTGCAGCCGTGAAAAACTTCACCAGGCAGCCGCATCATATTTGTAATCGGAAACCAGTGTTGTATGGAGCGGCGTTCCAAGGAATGACGTTCCAGGAAATAGTTCCTTTTGGGAGGAACACCACTGTTCCATTCAGGATCGGTGGAACTGTAACGGTAACTCGTTACGTTTACGAAGGAACGGCAGAGGGTACGGCGTTCCATCTGCAAAACGTTCCACTGCATTGAGCAGACGCACGTACGCAGCACATCATGCAGAGCAGAGTGGATGGGAGAGAGCGCCTGGTGCGAAAAAAACTACCGCTCGCCTGTCACGTGAGAACGATGTATCCTGGTTTTCCTTTCAAGACGCGGGGGCCTAGGGAAGCGCGCGCCACCTAGGCCCCCGCCTTTTTTTTCGTTTTGTATAAGCCAGTCTGACAGACACCAAGGGCCGTTTTGGAGGCTGGAAACATCGTGTAAAACATTTACGTGACATTTGAGAATCATCGAACCCCATTGTAATCTGACGGCTACCTTCCCATTTGGTCATACGGAAGATTTCTCATTGAAGTTCCCCATTGCCGTCAATGGGGAACTTCAAAAAAAAAAACTCTTATTTGCTTCCGATTGAGGTATTAAGCTGAATTTTTGATTGGAACACTACGTGGTGTAAATTGCATCTCAATGTGGACCAAAATGATAATTTTTTTTTCAAATTCGTCATTTTTTCTTGTAAAATATAGAACTTCAGTGGTCTGAAAATATTTTTAACGCAAAATAAACCTTCCGTAGAGCAAGTACTGATTACCAAGATATTCACACGTAGCGCAATATATTACACGGGGGAAAATGCAGACATAGAGCGTTTTGGCGAAATTTTTGGAGACTTATATGAGAAAAGTTGCTGTAATATTATTGAGCTTCGAATACCTTACTCTAACACCTATGCTTAATATGTCAACAGAATCTGGTATTGAAACGAGAAACGATACTCTCAGAATAAATTTTCTGAAAAACAACCCCCAGACAACATTCTGCGAAATTCAGAAGGCCCCCCACGTGACCGAAATTTTTTTTTCTTTCCGGAATATTCTAGTAATTTACTGTTTTCAATACAAGAACTCAACACGATTTTAAATGCAAAACATTGCTTAGCGTACTGCAGGCACTTTGGCCGTATCTATCTACGTATCTATCTAGCCACCTACGTCTGGCCGTCTCATGGTCGTCTCCTTAACCTGACACATACCAGTGTCATAGGAGACACTGGTATGGAGACACTTTGCATAGGAGGGCATTAGTGTATGATGAACACGATGAACAGGTAATTACATCAATTACGTGAGATACTTGACACACACGTCTTGAAACCCTTTGCTTCAGTCACGTGCGGCACATACTCGAATAACCGCAGCCCATGGAATGCGGGTATGAGCCACAGGTGATTGACTGTCTGTATCAAACCAGGAACGACAATGACAGAACTTCAAAAACCTTTAAGCGATTGCGTTATGAAGCATGTGTGGCTGAAAATGCAGGGCAAGTGTCGGCAGTGTTGTAAGTGAGAAAAAAACCGAGCCATGGAAAGAGAGAAAATCGCACTTAGTTGAAATCGAACCCAGGCATTCCGCGTGGCAGTCGAGTATTCTACCACAGTTGTACGAGATGAGCGCTCAAAAGGACACGGACAAGAGGAAGAGATGTATACACACAAGCGCTTCATCTGCATAGCACCTCTGTGTATACATCTCTTCCTCTTGTCCGTGTCCTTTTGAGCGCTCATCTCGTACAAGTATGACCAACCAACGAGCCCGCATCGCCACCCTCGTCTACCGCAGAGCTACGCCATTGCTTTAAACAGCTTACGAGAAAAACCCTATAATGTTGTCATATCGCGCCAACATCCATTGTGGATGCCGTATGCACTATGGGCTTTAAGAATAAACATTACATGTCCTGTGACTCGCCAAGCTATGGTTAACCATTGCACAACCAGGAGGAATACGGGAAAAACCGCTTCTTGCAATATGCACATCATCGCACCGTAGGGTGCAGTTCATTTCGATAAAACCGGCGGCTGTGCTCTAATGAGAGTACCGTCGTTACGTTGGAACATAGAATACCCCTTGCGCGTCAATGTAGTAGACGGGGTTAAAAAACCCTTGATCAATCCTGTAGGTGGAGAAAGAGGGTCCTAGAAGCCCACCCCCTCCCATGATGTTGCTTCTTCAAATAGTTACTTTCCTGAAAATAGATGCTTTCCACAAATATTCGAGGCCTTCAGCAAGTATTGCCGCACGCCCCAGGAAAAAAAAAAAAATCCGCTTCGGGCCTGCCCGCGATATACCCATAACTACACAAAATGCACAAAGAAGTCGATCGAACTCGCAACGCTTGACTCAAATCAATAAAAAAATGCGGTAGAGGCCACTTCTCACCTACTGCTTCGCATGACATCGACTCCCAGAATGACTAGGATCTGGCAATTTTCTTTTTTTACGAATACATTTGAGATGGTCACCGAAATGGCTGGAACGTTTGGCATGGAAGGACCCTACTGATTAAACGCCTATGTATTGTCCGTTTCGTTGTAGTTTCCTGTGTAAGAATTTAATTATATCGACGCACATGAGGAAGTTTCTCTTTTAACATCTGAATCACAGCATCATGAATGCGCATTTGTAGACTGACATGGAAAGTGCCGCGTGTGTTGCACTCATAATTTAAGAGCACGAAATTTGCCGTTAGATATACCTGGATTATGTTCTCTAAAAAAAATTCTCTAGGAGCACTTTCGGTCTTATATCTGCAAATAATCTACTGCTGGTGATGCTCAAATCCGTTTAATATACGTAGTTTAATGCGAGTTTTAAAGTGCTTACAAGATTTCGCCTCCTCTAACACTATATACTTCAATTTAAAAATGAATGTCACGTTAAAGTAACGACCCATTCCAGTGTTTGAAATGTAACTGGAACGCGTTCCTTTTGCATTAAAGGAACTTGTAACGGGAACTCGTTTCTTCTAATTCGGGAAGGAACGAGCTTTCGGGCCTGCTTTAGAGGAACGTGTACAACACTGTCGGAAACCTCGTCCTCGTTTCTGAAAAATTTCTTCACAAAGCATCGTTTTCTTGTTAAAGTCTGCACGCATGCACACACACTCACACTCAGCCATGGCATCGCCCCCCACACATCAGATACACTTGCGGAGCCCCTGAATGGAGGTCAGTAAGCATGAAGAGTGATAGTTCAAACTTTCCGCGTATAACTGCAGTTATTTGGCTGCCAGACTGGAGGAGTAATAGCTTTTTTTTTTTATTTTTTTTTTGATAGTGTGCCACCAGCATCTCGAAAGTGAAACTAGGAAATACTGTTCAATACAATAGCCCTCAACCACACCCCATACCATGGAGCAGACTAGCTGATACATGGACCTAATTATCTAACAAAGTTAGGAGGGTGCTAATAGAACTGTTAACCAGAACACACATTTTTCTGGCCCTCGGTGTTTTGTTTACAGATTCTGCTGCATTTGCAACTCCATTTTAGGCTACACTGCCTGCAATTCATCTTTGCAGTTCACATGCATAGTTTTCTTGTCTGGCCATTTGCTCTCATTTACTCAGGCAGCTTGGAAGTTTCTGAAAGCTCTGTGGCCCTTTTCTGCTGCCTCTTTTGGCACAATGTGCAATGCCACCACAAGACTCTACCGCACGTTGAAGGAGTCGCACTAGTAGGTTATAATGCTCTATGCCTGTAAAATTGGGGACACTCTTGCAATACAATCCAGAGGAACATCTGGTGTTTAATGGCTTCCTTAAAGATTTCTAAACCTCTGTCAATGCTGGGAGGCATGAATTGCCTTGTCTTCGAAGATAGCATGGCCCAAGACATGGTCATGGCTGCGAAAATAAGGCTTTCTTGGAATCGACTCTTCACAGATTCTTGTTCTTGCAGCTTGTTCGGTCATGAGTTAGAAAAGGCCAGAGTACACTGAGTGCAGTTTCTTCGAGATAAATTCGCTTCTTGGCACTGGTACTGTTTACATTTGAAATAACTGCACCATAGTGCAAGCACTTTTCATAAGTTGTATAAAATATTTAAAAAAATGTGCCTTGCATGATGTTTCATTGCAAATGAAGCTACTGTTGCAGATGCAGCACTGGTTGTCACAATAATATATGGTGCCCACACTCCTAAAGAAAAAGCCACTTCCCTGCATTTCCAGGCATCCCATGGGTGGGTCTGGTTTTTCTTTTGGGTAAACTGTAGGACATACTATGGCAAAGAGAGCAGATTGGTGGTGCTGAACATCATCTCTGGAAGTGCATCATTTTGAACAAAACCAGGCTCTCGGTAACATGGTCATGACACTGGAGGTGCCAAAGAGGGTATGTCTATTCCATAAATAAAAGGCTGAAAAAAACAGGTGAGGAGTTCGCAAAGCAAAATAGCTTGGCACAATTTACAGTGTCTGGGAACGCCCAAGTTGTTTAGCCATCAACTACTGCTCAATTGCTTCAAATGCAATGAAAAACCTTGGGATTACTTTGTCATGCATGGTTGTCTGCTGCCACTCCTTTGCTAAAGGAATATTGGTTTGAGTACATTTGATCCACTGTGAGAAGCTTAGCGGGTAAAGTGTTGCATTGCTAACCTCAAGAATGTTGATTTCATTCTTGGCCACAGTGGCTGTATTTCAATGCCAGGACATTTGTGCTTGGTTTTTAGGTGCACAATAACGCTTGTCAATCGGGAGAGGGCCCCTTTGCGGTGTGCTCAATAACCAGAAGCAAAACTGCGATTCGGCCTAGTTGGAACATATTCATCTTGAAATATTTGCGCAGGCACACGGGGACACAGAAGAGAGACACAAACGGGCGCAATCTAACAACTGGTTTATTTTTTGAAAAACGTTCACTTAATAACCCTCAGAACTGCGCAATCTGGTCACAAAAAACATTAGAACTGCCTTCTGAGGGTCATGCCTTCTGAGGGTTATTAAGTGAACGTTTTTCAAAAAATAAACCAGTTGTTAGATTGCGCCCGTCTCTCTTCTGTGTCCCCGTGTGCCTGCGCAAATATTTCAAGATCAATAACCAGATCATAGTTTTGGCACATAAAGTCCCAGAATTTTCTTTATAAAGCTTTTACTACCGCTTAGGTGTTTGCTTTAAGAGCTGACAATGTGTCACTGGAAGATAAGTTTGGTTTTGTTTGTTTTATGGGGTTTAATGCCAAAGTGATTTCGGCTTTTGGAAACATTGTTGTGAAGGGCTCCGGATAATTTCAACCTCTAATGTTCTTTAATGTGCACTAATCGCATACAGTACTCGAGTTTGTAGCACTTGGCCTCTATCAAAAATGCTACCACTGCTGCCAGAATCAAGCCCGGGTCTTTCAGGTAAGCAGCTGAACACTGGGAAACGTACAGCACCAACAGGTGGCGCAACAGTTCACTGCACCAATTAGACACCAATGCGCTGCCAGCGCCACGAGTGGCGACTGGCGGCCACTTCAGTTTCAACTGGCGTGCTACGAATCATTGTCTCTCGGTCAGTTGCGCTCACATTGTATGCACGTGCGTGAAGGCGACAGGTTTCATAAAATGGGTAGGCTTTCAGAATGTTAACATTGCATGATTCTTTTGGAGCCTCAAACGAAGATAAAGGATTTAAATTTACAGAATCAATCATGTTTTCGATGTGACAGAAAGCACGGACATGCTTCAGAGTGTTTGAAAGGGCGATTCGTGAGGCTGGCAAGCGTAATAGCTCGAAGCATAGGCCGTCACCATCGATGTTTGTATGCATTCTTTTTTGTCATTTTGCCTGCTTATTTTTATTGCTGAGTAAACGATGGTATTTGTGTCTGACATGTGTCAGACAACCCCTTGCTA